>JASDQU010209693.1:0-28035 GCA_032191745.1 Picea mariana
TATCATCAAAGCTGGATCTATGTCGTCTCCCAGGGAACCTGAGCTTCGATCTCCTCTCCCCGGCAATGGCACCAATTTGTTATCACTCCAAGAAACCCTTTGTGGTTGCAGATCAAAGGTGCTTGGTAACTTAAGAAATGAATGTTTTTGTATTTTGTAAAGGTGGATCAATGGGATAACTCAATTCAACTTATGACATTCAGACATCTAAATGGTAAAAAAATAGACAGTTCTCTCCAAGATTGGTTAAACAGTAAAATAGCTTTCAGTGGATGAAGAAAAGATTGTTTATAAACCAGTGCAAGGCAGGGTCTAATAAACAACTAAAGAAACTGATTATAATGCCATGAACCAAACAATAGGAAACAGCTATTCAAGGTTTGACAACAATATAACAGTGAAGAAGAAGTATGAAAAACTGCCACCAAAATGGAAAGAAACCTACGATCTGTATTAGCAAATGAAAAGTCTGAGTACAAAGAGTATTACTGTATCCAGAATCGAACCCATAGAGCTCCAAATGTCTTTGGCTTTATAGCCTCTTACAATCAGTTTCAGATTCTAAAACAATGGATCTGATATTCTAAAAATAGAAAGTCAAAACTAATTTACAAAATATAAGGAGAGATCCTCAAGATGAGGTCAACCTCTATCTTTGGGTCTTCAAACATTAATTGAAAGTTGATGAAGTGTATCCTAGCCTTCCAAGGCTCTTTGATCTGTTCCTTTGAAAGTGGAATTTGAATTTGATGACGTGTGCCAAAAATCCCTATCATTTTGCCCTTGAAAATCACTAAATCTAGTCAAAAAATTCCCTTTTGACTTTCATCTCCAAGAATGGCCTTTAGATTTTGATTTGATAATTCATAACCAGCTTATTGAAGAAGGATTCAAACCATTTAAACCCAAAAATTCTTGATCTGGGTGAAAATTTGGCTATTCTGGCCTTGACAGCTTTCAACAGCGCACTTGCCTGAAAAATATGCTCCTGCGCTATTGAAAGTCGCTACTTTCCACAGCTAACTAGTCAAAATTTTGCCTTTTGCGCCGGTGAAAGTGAAGATTTTTTCAAAATCAAATTTCTCAGTCATGGAGAGTCCGTTTTGCATGTTTAGATAGTCGATCGACATCTACAAATCCTGAACTTTCCAATGGTTCTTTCAGATCTGCATTTGGAGTTCAGGAAGCTATCTAAAATTTCCCTACAATATTAGGCATCTTTCCATAAAAAATGTTGGTGCGTTTTTGAGTGCTAACACATGATTTGAACTAGACCTCTATTGTTTTGTCGAGGCCAACTGTTGCTACTTAATCTATGCGGTCAACTAATGTTGTTGAATCCTTGGGGATGAATGTTGTTTCTTTGATGGTGGTGAAATTTCTTAGGCCACCTGAATCGATGGAATTGGTGGTGATTCTTTGGTTAAGTCGATTTGTACAGTCGACAGTTGGGGATCCTTGATATTGATTTTGGCCGGTGTTATGTTCTTCTTTTTTCTTTGTTCAACTTACTTTATTTTGCTTGTTTCTGGTCGTGTCTGAGATGTGCTTGATTCTTGTTGTTGATCGTCTTCCTATTTTCATTTTTCTCCCCTTATCTCCATTTTCCTTGTGAAAATGATTTTTTTTTTATACCCTCAAAAACCATTTATTTTGCTTACTCAATTGCTTCTATAAAGGAGGGTCTAACACTCAACCCAAGAATTTGTATCCTCCGGTATGCTTGTTGCCTTGTTGATTTTCCTTTTACCGTTGTTTCTAAAAGCATTCCTTGGACCAACTTATCCCATTTCTTTTTCATTTTAGGGTATTCAAAATCAATGTTAGTAATACACTGCAGGATTTATTGCCAGTTGAGTTCTGCATCTGCCTTAGTGGCTTCGTCTGATGTCTTTTCTTGCCTCAGTTGCATCTTTTCTGTCAATGTTTTCTTTGGAGATATGAATAGAGTACCTTCCTCAACAACAAATTATATTGTATATAGTTTAGCTTCTTTATCTTCTTCAAACTCCCCATTTTGTAGTGGTATAATGATTTCATCTCCTTCTATTGTTGCAACCAAGGGAATTGGAAAAGAACAAATCTACCAACATTATAGTTCATGAAAAAATTCTTCAAGAGTCGGTTGGTCATAGAGATCCTTTGGACCTTTGAGTATACCATCTGCATACCGCAGTCTTGTGGTGTCCAATTTTAATTAAGTGTGCGTTGATGGGGGAAATGATCGACCAATATTTTGTGTTACCGTCGCATGGTGTGAAGCATTATTGAGGGTTTTTACCCATTTTCTAAACATGCAGTCGACAGATAGACTTTCCGTGGATTCCCTCCATCCATTATAAAAACATTAGAGGTTGAACATTGTGGGTACAATTGTCTTTGTGAATGTTGTATCGTCGACTAGACATATTTGGCTTATGTCCAACCATATAAGTAGTGAAGAAAAGCGAATAGCCTTGCTTGAATTTCGACATTCTTGACAATTTGTTCTAATCATGTCCGTCATGTTCTCTGACCAGTTGAATAGTTTCCTATGCTTGACTATTTGTCCAATGGCCTCTAACTTGTTCAATTTAACTTCGAATGGTCAACTAGTCTATGTCAGTCAAAGTTCTACTATGATGCAAGCCCATTTAACATGTCACTCTTTGACTTGATTGATTAACAATGCCTTTTAATTCTTTCCATTAGCCAACTTTGTTATTTCTGAATCTATTTAGCTGCATTTGTTGTCTTTGGCACATTTTCTCCCTTATGAGGTAGCACCATGATTATATGGATCATTCTAGTTGTGACTGGCATTGGCTGATTTAGCCATAACACCCCTTCATGATATCGACTAATTATAAATTTTGTTGCTTCTTTCTTCCATCCCTGGAAGTCAGATACTTGAGCGAAATTCATGTAGTTCCTAATTTGTGTTTTTTCAAAAAATGAGGCTTTTTTTTCCCATTTGTCTACAATTATGCCCGAAATGGTAAAATTGGTCCAATGTTTGTCCCCAAAAAACTCATCCATATTTTCTTCAAATAGATCTCAAGCTAAAACGCAATCATTTTATGAATTTTCTTTTGGTTCGAGGCTTGACTAGGGTTTCACTTGTTTGAACTTGACCTTGCATCCTTGGTAGAATTATTTCACTGCTTATTGTATCATCGACTTGCTTAGGCTGCAAGTGCTCACTGTTGGTGGTTTCTCGATGTTCTCTATCATAGTGATCGACTAGTCTCACAAAAAAATTGGATATTGTTCCTTGACTTGGTTGTTGCGTTATATTTATAGCAATTTTTGGGATAAGCACATTGTAATCCCATGCGAAAGTGTCTCGTTGACGTCCTTCCTTATTAGTACTTTTCATTAAATTTCTTGCATCTGAGTGTTTTACATGACTAATGGTGTCTTCTTGGTCAACTATGCTTAATTAGTCAGCTTACTTGATTCGATCGATCATTTTTCCTTGGTCGATTTCATCGATGCGGTCGATTCATCTTCCTTGGTCGATTCTATCGGCATAATCGATTCTCTTTTATTTGTCAAGTCTACTACTCTAGTTGATTATTTTCCCTTGGTTGAATTTATTACCCCAATTCATTCTTCCAACACGATCAATACTTCTTGCATGGTTACTTGTTCATTTAATCGCTCACTTGATTTCTCTTTTTCTTTCTTCTCTAATAGCTAATTGAGATCCTTGGGATGTTTTTGTGGTTTTATTTTCATAGTGTTTAGTTGATTCATCTACCTTTGTTTGCTAAGTCGATCAAGTTGACTTGTTTTTCCATTAGAGTGTTTTGCATCCATGCTTACTTCCTGCCTTGTGATCTAAGTGTTATTTGAAATATTGTTACTCTGTTACTGGTGTCAATCAATGATGGCTTCATCAAGTACACTACCATCCTTGGATAGTTTTGTACCTATTTGTTCCACAACCAACTGTATTATTAACTACTACTATTATTTAGTTATACATACTAGCAATATTATTATGATAGACATATACATACATATATAGATACATGCGTGTACGTGCATTAACACACACACACACAAACACACATTTTAGAACTAGACTGCCACAAAGTGGTTTTCAATATAGTCCTTGTCCATTGGTGCCTCCAAGGAGGTTTTCACCAATGAATTGCTTTTATTTTCTTACGAGTGGTATTTCTTAAGTTGGGGACCATTGACGAATTTTTCAAGAAGCTGTCCTTGTAACTTTTTCAACTGAACCACTCCAGTTGGTCGGATATCTTTGACTCTAAATGGACCTAACCATGTGGTTCTCAGTTTTCTTGGCTTGCCTTTAATTTTACTATCATACATTAATACCAAGTCTCCATTTTGTATATATTTTATTTTAACACGTATATCATGCCATGCTTTTGTTGTTATTTCTAAACTTCTTGGTGGTCGAGTGTAGTGATTCATTCTTCTTCAAGTTTATTGAGTTGGTGGAGTATTTATTCCTTTTCCATAGTGAGGTCATATAAGTACATATGACACCCTTTCTTCATTCACCCAAAACTGTAGGGGTACTACAACTTCTTGACCATAGAATAACTTAAAAGGTGTCTAGCCAATCGATCTCTTGTATGTAGTCTAATATACCCAAAAAATAGTTGGTACCTTGTCATCCCAATCATCTCAGTCGATTCAACAAATTTTCGTTAATATTTTATGTAGTGTCTTATTTAAGGATTCTACTATTCCATTTGCTTGAGGATGATAGGGTGATGTCTTGATTTGGTTGATCATAAGTCTTTCTAGCAACAATTTTATTGTACCATTAACAAAATGAGTTCCCTAGTTGTTTATGAGTGTTAGTGGACATCCAAAACTTGTGATTATATTCTCATAAATAAATCTGGTAGCTACTTCCTTAGTGCTTAATTCAATTGGTTTTGCCTCAACCCATTTGGTTAAATATTCGACTACCTTATAATGTACTTTACCACAAAGTCGACTGCCCAAATTTCAATAGGTAAACTAGGGTTTAATGAGTTCAATGACATCTAATCTTTCCACAAAGGTCGACCCATTCTTTGACATTTATCACACTTACTGATTTTGGATCTACAATATTTATGCAACTAAGGCCACCAAATGCCTTCTTGAAGGATATTTTTGGTGGTTTTGTTGGCTTGAAAGTGTCCACCCACATAACCAACATGTGCTTAATCGATCATGTTTTCTCTTTCATGTTCCAATGTGCATTGTCAGTACATTGTTTGGTCCCAACTTATATAAATAACCATTCACGAGTGTGAGTGGGGCAACCTTCATTACTAACACTTTTTTTTTTGTTCTGACATATCCTTTAGTGCCTTCTCCTCTTGTAAAAAAATGACTATTTTAGCTAGATCTTTGGGGGTTGCTTCGTCTTAGAATCGGTGGGCATCTGAGATCTTGTATTCTATGCATGATGGTTCCTTTCCTATTTTTAGTCGCAAAAGGTGGTCAAGTCCAACATTGTTCTTCCCTGGTTAAACTATGATGTCGAATTCAAACACTCGAAATAACAATAGCCACCTACAAATTCTTCCTTGATGAGCAAGTTTGTTGACTAAGTACTTCAATTCTCGATGATCTGTATAAAATGTGAATGGGTTTGACAATAGATAATATCAAAACTTTTGTATGGAAAATATCATTGCTAGACCTTCTCTGTAGTCGAATAATTTCTTTTTGCTTTATTTATCTTCTGACTAGCATATTCATTTGGATGCTATCCTATCTCATCTCTCAGTTGAGCCAAAACTACTCTGATTGCTACATTTGATGCATCAACATGTACATGAAACCTCTTGGTCTAGTCAAGAAAATGAATATTCGAGCTTCCACCAACTTTCTTTTCGATAGCTCAAAATACTCATTACATTTTGTACTCCAAACAAATTCTACTCCATTTTTTAGCAGCTCATCTATTACGAAGGTAATGTCTAAATAATTTCTTATGAATTTTCTATAATTTCCTGTATGACCAAAAAAAAAATGATTTGCTTTTAGTTAAAAAGGGGCTTTAGGTCAAGAATTAGCTTGATTTTTTCCATATCAACCTTAATTCCATCTTTACATACCACATGCCCCAACAATATTCAAATAGGAGTGGAAAAAATACACTTCTTGAAGATCAAGGAAAGATGTATTTGACGACATATTTCAAGCATCATTCTTAACCAATGTATATTTTTACCCACCAACCTGTTGGGTATGAAAAAATGGGTGTTCTGACAATTGAATAGATTTTAAGTGTAGAGAATAACCTATATGTTGTAAAGGGAATGCAATTTTTTCTCCAGACTCGTTCAGACTTTGCTTGCCCCTATGATGAGGGCGATAAACTTCTCATCCTTAGATCATGTTAAAACAGTGAAGGGATTTGGGTGCAAGTTGTTGATATATCATAATGCCAAGGAAATTGCTAATCCATTGATTTCAGACAATGGGTCTTTAGATGTTGCTCTTGAAAGCTCATCGAATTATGCTGATAATTCCATAGATAATGGTCATTTGTAGGGAAATTTGGATTTTCGGCTAAGGTTGTTAGATGACAAGGGTGTAACTAACAAGGTTTCTATCATAGAAGATAAACCAATTTCAACATCAAATACATGTAAAATATTTCAAGTCTTTATAAATTGGTCAGAGAAAGACATAGAGAAGTATGATACACATTATTTTGAAATTCTACCTGAAGTATTCAAATATGGGTTTCCATAAAAATATCAAGGCATGATTCTATCTCATTATACACATGTTTGGAGGATTTCTTATAGAAAGAACCATTAATGCTTGAAGAGATGTGGTGTTTCCGTTGTTGTAAGGAGCATCTCCATGCTAGAAAAGAGTTTGATTTGTGGAGGTTGACCAAAGTTATAGTAGTTCATCTGGTTAAGAGGTCTTTGTATAGCCAGTCTATGAAACATAAACTGGAAACATTTGTGAGCTTTCCTATTCATGAATTTGACCTGAAAATATATGTTTCAAGGAATAATGGACTTTAGAGGCATCTTTATGTTATTATAAATGATTATGACAATGTGGGAAGTGGTCATTGTACTGCTCATGTTAATGTTATCAATGAGAACACATGGTATAATTTTGATGATAGCTATGTCTCTCCCATTAGTGAGGATGAGATAAAGACATTGACAAATTATGTAATTTTTATAGAAAATTCAAACTTGAAGATGTCTCAATGAGTAATGGAGCTCATTCATGTGCAAACCATGACAATTTTGGGTTTAGAAAATAATAGAGTACAAAATGCAGCTGAAACCATATTTTTAAATGATGGAATATTGTCCCCATTGTTTTCTCTTCGACAATAAAAGTGCCTAATAATCAATATGTTCATGTATTTCTTGGTTCAAGTTTCTCCATCAATGACTAGGGGGAGATTTGAAAATGATTGGGGAGGGTTTGAAGAATTCCATACATGTTTACAAGATCTTGATGAGACTGTAGCTTCACAAAAAATAGATTGAAGATTATTTGGAGGTGAAGTCATTTTCATCAGTTGACTCAACAATATCCTTGTTTTGTGCATTGGCTTCTAATTCTATATATAAACCATGCTTATTGACATTAAAGAGTGAGAAGGATTGTTCAAGATTGAAGATAAAAAAAAAATTGAAAATAAAGAGGGATTTCAAGAATTGAAAGTAGAGACAACGCATTGAACAGTGCCAATTAGAAAAGCTCGAACTAAACCAAGACCAAACCTTGGAACATAGTTTCCCAATGAACTAAATTACAAAGGCATCATAACTTTTTCCTAAATGGTAGGTACAATAGCAGGAGCACCCAACAAACTTGTGTTTTAGAAGAGTATGGTGGAATATTTGAGGATGCATATACATATAGTGGTGTTCCTTTGATGTATGGATAATAGTAAGGTTGACCTAAGGTTGGTTTTAAAACCATATTTTGAATTAAGTTTGAGGATAAATGCAGGGCTGGCGTATGTTTTGGTCAAAATAAAAAATAGAAATGCATGTTTGATTGAAGCAAGTTGTGAACAAGGGTTACTTATGTAAGATTTGTAATAAGGGAGGGGGGTGTTTGGAGATTTATAAGTCCACATGTAGCAATCCCTTGGGGTATCAATTACATTATTGGTGGAGGAGATCCACCATTGAAGTTGAGTTGTCACTTAGAAACTTTATGTCCCATGCTTTGAAGGTTACTTGTAGAAGGCTACATTGTGGAAGGGCCTTTGGGGGTTGGATGCTACACAATTGAATCCCTTGATCCCTTCATTTATTGGGATGGGGCACTTTTGAGGGATTATTCCCCTTTATTTTGTACATGTGACTTGAATAACCTCTCCTTTTTTTAATTTAACTTAATTAATTGAAGAAGAGAGATTTCCCCCCCTCCATAGGCTAGATTAGGGGCTTTTAGACTAAGAAATTAATATTTTAATGTAAAGGAAGTTGAGCATATCCTCTATAAATAGAGATGCACTTCCTCTCATTTTGACCCAAGACTAAAGGGAGAAATCCCTTAAAATGTCTGAAATTTGTTGAACTATCTTTGTCTTGGACTTGTGCTATGGGTGAAGATTAAGGAAGTTTTATTGGGGAGATCAAATGTGAATGATTTTTCAAGTTTGATGGGTGATTTTCATACTTAGGGTTTGTGGATGAATAAATATCTACCTAGTAAGTGTTCTTTTTAAATATTTGTGTATTTCATCATTGAATAAATGAAGTGTGGCTGTGCTTATCAAAGTGGTGAAGGTACATTTTTCCCTTGCATTTTTCTTCAACAAGATCTTATCTTACAAACCCTAGGGAGGATTGAAATTATGCATGGATTCGGGAAAGGATCTATGAGTTTTAATTTATTTATCCCTTTGAAGTCGAAAAAAATCCTTAGCTTTTTGGGATCATGATTTTTAGGTTGCATGACCATTGTAATAACCCATTCATATTTGTCGATAAGGTTAATGATCTCGACTGCAAACATACCTTTAATTTTTTTTCTGCATGATTGATTTATACTTGTTTGCCAACTTGTAAGGATGTTTTTTGATGGGCTTGGCTCTC
This sequence comes from Picea mariana, assembly GCA_032191745.1. Lineage (NCBI taxonomy): Eukaryota > Viridiplantae > Streptophyta > Pinopsida > Pinales > Pinaceae > Picea > Picea mariana. The sequence goes on from JASDQU010209693.1 coordinate 9,054, forward strand.
AAAATAAGGTCTATTTTAATTTTTCCCATTTCCTTAACTAGTCCTTTTAGGAATTTGTAATCCCTGAAAAATACATCTTGGTATTCCTTTCATAAGTTGATTATATCTATAGCATGATTTTATGTCTAGTAGCTACCTATTTGGGCCATATGTGGTCAATCATTGTTTGATATGTCGACTTCTTTAAATTTTATTTATGCATCCATCCATTCATGGGTTTCGATTTGTCTACCTTACACTCTGCTTCTTTGACTTCATTATATGTAGGTAAAAAATCGGGTTTTTCTGGACCTTCCTTATGGTCTTCCTTAGATATTTTAAAGATAGTTTAACTTGTTTACTCACTTCTGGTTGGGTCTTCTTCCATTGGATGCTCTTTCTTAGAAACTTTCCATTTTCCATGTCAATTGAATGAGTTGTGTGCTTGACTTGATTTTGACATGATATATAATTATAGGATGAAGTCGATGGTATGTTAACTTGCACTTTTCCTCTTTTTGCAATTTTTTTAGGACTTGTTTTTTCTATGAATTATTTTTTCTCTTGGGTTGCCTATGATAATTAAATTTCTTCCTATCTAAACTCAAAATCTTTAATGAAGTTATGCTTTAAGTCATTCTACATAAATGTCTCCCCAGACACTTCTTCGATTTTATACCACTTATATGGTATATCATCTAATGTCTTTGGGAACATGTGTAGACATACTTGTTCATATCTATACCTGATATTTTCCATTCATTTTCACATTCATGAATGTGGGCAAGAGGGTCAAACCCTAGCTTGAATTTTGGGATGTTTGCATCTACTGATAGTTTCTTCCCTCCAAAGCATTATATAAAATATAAATTTCTAGTGATCCAAGTTTATAGGCACAGGGAATGAGTGTCCCACCACCTCCCTTCTTGTCTGGTGAAAGACTGTACAATATTTTGTAGTCGACCTTACTCACCAACAACTTTATAAACCTCATGGACATTGGATGACAGAGAATCACATTCTTTGAATCCAAGCGGTGGTACTAAACCCATTTTTATGTTGATCACTTGGAGAGTAAGGTTTTATTTGAATTTATTTTCATAAAATGCAGGTACCACTTTTATGGAGAAACATGACCATAAATTTTGTATAGGAATGGCCTCAATTGACCAACATTATTTTCCTTTCGACTTGTAGTTATCTATTTTCCATTCATATAATTCGGTATCTTAATTTTGACCAATTGATAAAGTTGAACCATGTTATATATATTCTATTGCATTTGGTTCAACATCATCCTGATCCTCTTGTATTATCTAGTATCATATTTTTACTTCTGCATCTTCATTCAAAGGATCCATACATAGCTTCCCTTCTTCTGGATCAAGTGGGATAACAATTTTCTTCATATTACCCTTAAGTTTGATTCTATATATTTCTAAGGATATATTTGATTTCATCTTTATTCTCCAAGGTCAATCGACCAATGTTGTGTATGCAAGAATTCCCTCGACCATATTTATCACTTTGAAGTTGACTAGTGTTGGAATTCCCATAATAATAGTCTTTTCATTCCTTAGTATCCCGATTGGCTCTATGAATATTTGGTCTAAATGTTTTAAGGAGTTGGTGGTTTTTGAGTGTCCAGGTCTCCGTATCTTGATGCATGTTTCTTTCAGGACTATATTCACTTGAGATCCAAATTGACAATGACTTGGGGAACCATATAGATTTTTATCTCCAAGTCGACCTATGGGTTGTAGTTGTTGTGGGGTTTGTCCTATGATAGTTGTCTTATATTTTTGTACGAACTTTGTACTTCTTTGTATTCCTTCAAAATATTTTGTAGTTCTGGTAGTCTTCCAACTGATTACTTCTCTTTTAGTAATTTGAGGAATTCATCCAAGGCAGGATATTTTATTCCTATTGTGCTTTTGTGTTGTTGGTTACCTTCGATTGTAGGTTCATCATAATCATCTTGGTCAAAAGAATCAAGAACTTCCTGCATGATTTTATTCTTGTGGTCAAGGTTAGGGTAAGCATTGTTCCTCCTTGCTGGTCGAAGTTCATGTTCCCTTGAAATATAGTTGTCTTGGTGTTATCCTTATCACATAATGACATTGAATTTTTTTGTATTCAAAACTTCATGCTTTGGGATGCTTTTTAAAATATTTAATGTTCTTTTATTTCTAATCTTATTTAGCATAATAGGGTAGTATTCTAATGAATGATCACTGAATGTGCATATAATACATAATTTCAGGTCGGTTCTTTCTTTCAATGAATAATCAAGGATCATATAGTCGACTTTTAAACAAATGTAACAATATGGTGTACCTAGAATACCATGACCTTCTCTACTATATTAGCCATTATATCCACCTCTGTATCCTCCTCTACCTTGGTATCCTCCTATGTAAACTCCTCTACCTTGGTATCTGTATCTTTGTCCTTGGTATAATTTTCCTCTCCCTTGGTAGAATTATCTGTGATTGCCTTGCTCTATGTTCTAATCAACTGCCTGCATATGATAAATTATTTGGTTGTTTTTTTTCCCCATAAAGTTGGCATCCTTGTGTGGAGTGAGTCACTTTCTCACAGATTCCACACCATTTTGGATTTGCGTTCTTCATATTATGATGGCAATCACACATATTGTAATTTGTAAGAACTTCGCATATTTCACAGTAAAATTTTACTTGGACTCATCGGACCTATGGTTCCCTTTTGGAAGGGTATCTATATTTGCAATAATATTTCATATGTCCCTCATCCATTCAATTTGTGCACCATATTTCACTTATTCTTATAGTCAGGTCTCTCAATGATTGTTGACACATCTTGATTTTTTCTCCATTTTTCTATCAATCGACAATGCAAGCCAATTGCCGTTGGTTTCAATATACTGGGCCCTTTGTAATGCTTCTTCACATGTTTGAATGTTATGCATTTTGAGTGGTCCACAAATTTTTTGTAATAATCCTACAACCTACCATTGACCCATCAATTCAACATCTATTGTGTATGGATTCTAACTCAGGAGATATTTCAATATTTTGTCGTATTCCCTCGTAGAATCACATGGTTTTTGTTTTATTTATTTTAACTTCTAAGCTGCAAGATGCTTGATATCTTATGCTTTAAATAAAGAGAGGAAATTTGTTTTGATTTTGGCTTTGGACTTGATCTAATTTTTGATAAAATTCATAAACCATGTCAGGGATATTTTCTTACAGTCTCAACAAACTGAGCATTTGCTATTAGTGACATCCAAGGCATCCCATAATTTCTCACAAATAAACCAATGCCTCTTGGGATGTTCATTCTCTTCATAGATTGGGATGTGGTTGATTCATTTTTTCTAAACTTTGAGAGGTCAACTTGGGAGTATTCTGAGTCGATTGTTGTGATGATCAATTGAATAGAGTGGTTCACTGTGTTTCTTCTTCCACTATTGATCGAGATGTCATTTCAAATGGGATGATCGACGATTTAGGTTCCATCGAAGATCTTTTGATATCTTCATTTGCGTCAATCACTTCTTTTGTTGGGGATACCTCATTCATTTGGCACCCCTTATGTATATACTCGGTAAATCATCGTTCTTGTAGTCATGTCGTTTCACCACAACTATCAATCGACTGTGCATCTTCTTCCTTATATGTTAAATTTAGTAGAGGGGTGCATCCATGAGATCCTTGATGTGCATGACTGTGCTTTCATTGTTTTGACTACTTACCTTTCTTTGTTCGATCTGGGGTATCTTAATCAATAATCTATCTATTTCTTTGGTCATCCAATTGATACCACACTAAAGAGGATTTAGGGTCAATATGCAACTATTAATGGTGGAAATATCTTAATTAGTGAATTTTCACTTCTAGGATTGGATATCGACGTAACACAGGGCATGAATCATCCATTTCCATACTTTCATCAATTTCTATCAGTTGCAAGGTGCCAATGCCAACCTCTACCAATTGCAGGTATTCAATTCACTCAAGAATGGTCAAGGCTACTCCTCTTGTCACATCTGGCTGGTCAACACCAAACTCATATTGATCTAGTGCTCCTAAGATCTATTTCTCCTAAAGGTTTTTCTGATTCGACTGAGAGGGGTCCCTTGCATTACATATGTCTTCTCGTTTCTTCTATATTTTGTCCCTTTATAGCTTTTGAATTTTGATCGATGGTTGGTATAACTACATTCTTTGCATATTTATTTTCTTTTTTTATTCATATAATGTATATATCCTATGTTTTACGATCAACTTCCTCCCTTTTCTGGCATAATTTCTCTTCGGTGCAAGGTCATTAGGCCTACTCCAACTCAGGCATCCCAAGGATGACTAGCCCCCCATATCTGACCCTGATTTACTCTTGGTCGACAATGGCATAGATGCTAGTCATGCTTATTTCTTCAAAAAGAAATCCCAAGATTCTTTAACGTCTTTACAATGGGATTCAAGGAATTTCTCCAAACCTTTTTGTCTTTGTTTCCAATCAATATTAATAGGTGTTGAGACAGGGGGTAAATATTCTACAATATGGATGACTCCTTAATCAAGGAGAAATCTTTGTAATAAAGAATTTATTGTAAAAAATAAATTGTCATGAAATTCGTAGTAGAATATTTGTTTAATTTGGTCGATAACCATTCACTCAATATCATCTTGTTAGGAAAGGGAAACCTAAGAGGTAGGATTAAAACCCTAAAATTAATAAATTAGTAAAAGTATTAAGGAGAAAGCCTTGAAATAGACCTCAATCCATGAATGACCATTCCCATGGCATGGTTGCTTACCTTCCTTACATTCAAGGATTAACTAATAAGATTGCCAAGGTCTTAAGTAAGAAAGAAATAAAAACCTCTTTCAAGCCACCAGAGACCATTAAATAGAAAATGATATCTGTGAAATACAACCTTGACCATTGAAAGTACAAAAGAGTATACAAAATAGAGTGCTCATGTGGAAAATGTTACATTGGAGAAACATGTCCTTCCTTTCAGGTTAGGATTAAAGAACATGGAGCTGACATAAAAAAATGAATATACTCACACCTCAACATTAGTGGAGCACTCTCTTTCAACTAAACACCATGTACTCTTATAAGACATCAAAATTATAGCAAAAGAAGATCACTTTTAAAGCATTGGATCAGGGAAGCAATAGAAATCATCAAGCATCCCAATAACCTAAATAGAGACAATGGTCTAGATATCAATGAGAATTGGCTCGCTTTGATCCACCATAACAGTAACATGTAAGTATAGTAAGGTTTTCTCTTGTTATCCTTGGATCCTTGCTCTTTTTTTTATTCTATCTTTCTAGGGTTGGTCCTTACATTATGTAATTTTTGTTCTCCCCAATACCATTTAGACCATAATGATATTAATATCATGGCTTATTCTTAACCTTCATAATATTGATAAGTTTAATAATACTAATACTTTAATACTTGCATTAAAAGTAGGAGTTAATTATTACTAGCTTTAATGTGAGCCATCAATTTTAGGGTTTAGACTTAGTACTACAATTTTTAGGGTTTTTGTTTAGTACTATCTATAATTATAAAATTATTAATATTAACATTATTATTAGGGTTTACACTAAATAATTTTTAGATTAATAACAGTATTATTAATAACATTAATACCATTATTAATAATACTTTAAAACTTTTCCCATTAAACTTCTCGATCTCCATTTTCGAACTGTTTGCCATTTCTTTTTACTTGAAAAATCAATACCATAGATTTCCCACTGTAACAAGGCTTATCACAGTCCCGAGCCAAACCATTGACCATAAAGATGTCCCCTAGAAGCTAACAAAGATCTGTTACCAAATCTATATTTTAACCTTGTATAATATTTTACTGCAAACAGATTTTCAATAAAAGAACATAAAATATACAATGGAAAATACACACATTACACAGATATTTTTCCCTTGGAAACCCAAACTGAGAAAACCAACATATTCCATATTTATTCATAGTGATACATTCTTTACAATACAATATACATATAGGATCCAACGACATCCAGAACCCTAACCCAATGACATGGATTAATAAACAACCCTGATTCCTTAACCGGAAATAGAAAACCATTGGAAAAAACCATGTGTCAAGAATCACCCAACAATGGACACAAAAATTGAGGCGATACAAAAAACGAGGCAAAAATGTGACACGTTTCCCGAGGTAAAAAATTCTCGAGGGCACTTCCCTCGAACCCCCACAGAGGGGGCATATCTCCCCTTTGTGTGCCCGACACAACGCAGAAAGCACTAGAGCTAGTCGTGCAAAGAATATAACACATACCCAACATAAACATGCAACATAGAGAGTTTGTATGTGTCAATGTTGCATCAATTTCCATCAAATATCTTTTGGAAAAACACCTTACAAGGTCTCTTTTGCATAAAAATGTGTATGTTGTGTCGCAATAACATTTTCATGCATTGATATTTCATAATGGGTGTCATGTTTGCATGTAAATGTGATGTCCTTGAGTCTCTTAGCATTGTAATAACATCAAAATATGAAACTTTTGTGTCGTCTTTGCCTCTTACAAGGGTCATTTTACATCACTCATGAATCATTTTAGCATCTATTTTTGTTATTATTGTCTATTTTGTGTCATGTCAATGTCATAATAGAGTCATTTTGCATCAAATTAGTATTGCATATGCATCAAAATTTCATCATGTTACATCAAAAGTGTGTTATGTTCAACCAAATTGCATCAAATTTGCATTATGTTGGTGTCAAAATTAAATCATTTTAGGTTCAAAACTGTGATGTAATTATTATTAATGATTTAATTATTTTTATTACTTTAATTATTAATTATTATGTCATTATTTTTATTAATTTAGTTATTATTGATTATTGATTATCTTTATTTAATTATAATTATTATGACTAATTTAATTAATAATATATATATATATATATAACACAAACAGGGAATATTTTTATTAAAAATAGGCTGCAGCCGAGTTGGACAACATAGCAATACAAAAAAGATGTCGTCTCTTAACAAAAACCAACATAACCATCAAGCAACATGTGTTAGGTACAAAGAAGTCTAGACCATCCTTTCTACATAACATAAAATATACGAATGAAAGACATACTTGTTGATCACCTCATCTTGAACGATATTAGCAGTTTGTGATTCTTGATTGCCTAAGTCCATGTCTTCAATCATTCGATGGATTGTTTCCTCTTCCTTGGGATCATTAGGGATGAGATTCATTGACATTTTGAAGTTTCAAGAAACAAATTAGCACTACAAGGAGAACACCTTTTTGCAGAGGTTTTTATAGAACCTCCCCAAAAAATCTATCCCTTCTCTATTTATAGTGAAGGCGAGCGGCCAAAGGTTTTTTTAATGGTGTGCCTTTAAGGTACACATGCACCGTTGTGCACATAAAAAATAACGCATTGATGCTTAAATGTTCAAAAGCATCGTCATACGTTATAATACAAATAATAAGAATTGATCAAAGTGTACCTGTGTCGTTGAACATTATGCCCCAATGCATATCATTGTCGTCAGCGCACTGTAGTAGGGTAATTTTTTTTTTACCAAATTGATTTTTATTGTTACACTTCATCTCGTGCTTCCAAACTCTCAAGCAAGCACCAATGCCCACCCTCCTTCCAAAGACACCCTATTTTCGGTGCTCTACAACAAGTTGGATAGCTCCATTGGTAGATTCCACACATTTCAAAATTCTGGAAATTACCGTGAATTTTCATTTCCTCTCAATGGTGGAACCATGCCTCCTCGGGACATAAGAGTCTAGATAAATTATTCATTACCTTCCTATTTGCATTTTCTTCCAATTAAAATTTTAATTTTGCTTGAAATTTAACATTTTTTTTCGAAAAAAAATAAAAATCAAATTCCACTTGGTGCACCTAATGCTTTAGCTTGCCCTAAAGTGGTGTGTCCTTTGCTAAATTCATAGTAAGAATCACCTCTGATGAATATAATATAAACATACGCACTGGTGTCATTCAAGGAAGATTACCATGTTAAATTCAAAAAACAAAGAGGGTTGTCCTTTGGGACACCTCGTAATCAGAGCGTCCTTGGTTTCTCCCCTCACCGGCATGTTCCATTTAATTAACCACATTGTTAACTTTACTATTCATAAAATGTAACGTAGTGGTGAAACCATTTTAACCAAATGTATTGGTGTTGTTAACAAAACCGTGCTAGGACAGATATTGATGGACTTGGAATAGTGGGGCGTCTTATTGGACGCCTCATGATCGGTGCTCTATACTTCACAATTGACCATTGAACAAAATGGTGGTGCTCAAATAGCATTTGTTTTAACAAAATATGGGGAAAGTTCATTAATAAAGGTTGCATGTGGGCATGCATAAAGTGTACATAAAATTCAAAATTTTTAGGGTTAAGTCCTTAAGTATTACAGTCTGGATGAAAAAAGAGATTTTAGACTGAAAAATTACAAGTTTTAACAAAGCTACATATAATTTCACTGGACATATCCTACAATAAACCTAGAGAATGAGTACACAAAATAAAGCATCTAACTAAGAAGACTTGGGAGAGTCTTGACCACCTGTAGATGAATCCTTGAATTCTGGAGGTGTGGTATTTAAATCTAGGAGAGGCTGAATGTTTCTCGGTAACGAGGCTCCATTTGAATTTTCAATTTCATTTTTGGGTGGTGAGCTGATGTTGGGATGGAGGTGGAGCTTCTCAATCTATGACCTCCGGGCTGCACATTTATATTGTATATGTTGCTAAAATTGCATGCATTGAACAATAATTTACAATATGGTGAGAACTTGTGAAGATAAACCACTAACATGAATTTGTAAATCTTGGACTATGGAGAGTAATTCCCTCATTTCCTCCTCCATATTTTCCTGTTGTCTCCACAATATTCCAACAACACCCCTCAACATTATTCCAGACACGATGGGAGAGAGGCGAGAAAACAGACTGAGTGCAGTGAATTCAATGGAGAGGGGATATGAGATGGATGGAGTGGATGAATCCAAACCCGAGGAATAATTATGAATTAAAAAAGAGTGAGAAGAGGTTGTACAACTCATGGGGTGTTGAATCCACTATCTTTTATGATTACAGTTATTCTCATTCCTTTCCATAATGATAATGGATCAGGCACATGATTTCTTTATCTGGACCTAAGGTGATAAAAAAATGATGAGTTGAGCATGTGAAGTCATGGCACACAACAGTGACACTTTTGTCAGATAATGAGGTGAATGGAGGAGCCACCAAGAGTTATATCTAACCCTGTAATTTTAAAAAGGTGTGACAAGGAGAGATTTCCCACATGTTCGCAAGGGTTGGAAAGAGTACCCTATATAACTACTTGCATGAGTGGAAGGGGGGTGAAAACATAAATGCGTCACTTGAGGATTTCTAGTGGCGGCTCGTGGCACAAACCCAAGTATGGTAAAATTATTAGGTGTCCCATCCCTTTGGATAAATTTGTGGTGGTTATGAGAGTACATGGGATATAGAGTGGAGGCCTCCCCGTTGACTCATAATGTCCCAAATTTTTCTCAGACTACCAAATTCACTTGCTAGTTTGCTTCTTGGTTGTTTTGTCTGAGTATGTGTAGGGGTTCCACACATTGAAAATTTTGAGTTTCTACATGGAATATATCTCTGAGGTAGCTATCATAGGGGAGGGATTTCAGTCTCATATGTATTATTATGATTTTCGAGTCCCCAATAATTTTTATAAATTGGATGCCACAAGACTTTCCCAGTTGTAATTTGTGGTAGAGTGTGTATGCCTCTACTTGATTGTTAGTGGCATGTCCAATATTTCAAGAATATATGAGCTAAATTTTTCCTCCAGGGGAAATGATAACCCTACCCACTCCTCCCACCCCAGAATTACCTTTTGAGGCTCTTTCAAAACTAAGAACATGCTCAGGATTGGAGTGCCTCCATTGAATGAAATCTGACGGTGATAATTGAAGTTTCCAGAGTGGTCTAGAAGAAGAGAATTTGGTTGCACCCCTACTTTGGCACACTTGAGAGGGGACAAGGGAGAGGTGTTGAAGCCATGTAGATTCCTCGGGATCGAGTTTCTATGGAGACACCACCTTTTGAGTTCTAGAGTTTAAGTGCTCTGCTAACAACCCAATGAATTTTTTTGTCACTGAGGGGGGGAGAATTTTTTCTTTTGAGAATAGGGATTTGTTAGATGCTAGCCAAATCTTCCAATAAACGTATTTTTGGAGGGCCAAAAAGACAACTTTGAAAATTTATTTTCTCAATAGGGATCCTCTGTAGGAGGCCTACCATTTGTTGAAGAACTTACTTGGGGTGGGAAGCCACTAAATTCTTAAAGATAATACTTGTAGCACAATCTGCCAAACTTCCCTAGAAAAGGAACATTTTTAAAATAATGTGGGGAAGATTCATGCAATGTACAACATAAAACACACCTGAATGGTCCACTGAAGCCCCTTTTGAGCATATTTTCTCCCGTTAGAATTTTTCCATGTGTTAATATCCAACAAAACATATTTATTTTCAAGGGACTATCTATACTCCAAACATTTTCCCATACATTTGATTTTCGAGGTAGGGAATATTGGGTTAATAAGATTTCATATCCTTTCTTGATCAAATATTCCCCATTGCCCCATCCATGAGAGTCTTTGTGGTTTTTATGAATGGGAGCACATCCTTTTAGGTGGGTGGTTAGGGCATGCAAAGAATCTTGTAGATGACTAGGGGGGGCTATGAAGAACCATCTAGAACAACTACCAGAAGTTTTTTTCCATTGCGATATATAAAAAAGAGTGAGGATCCCTTGAATCTAAAGCCAATTGAAGAGGGGAAGGAGGGATTGATATTTTTGAAGGGGAGGATTCCCCATGATATTGTCGGGCCAAATGGATATTTTTCAACCGTACCCCAGAATCCATGTGACTTTTCTATGGACAAATGGGAGTGAGGTTTTCAACAACTTCCAAATCAGAGAGTCATTCATGTCTTGTGAGGAAATTTCCAAACATCTAAGTCTATCTCTAGTGAAATATTTGCGGAGAAAAACTTTTTCCACTACTCTGTTTTCCAAAAAACCAATCTCCATAGAATCTTTGAGCCAAGGGTTAAATTGGATAGGATTGGATCTATAATTCTAAGGCCTCTATGGGGTTTTGGTGCTCTGACGATTTTCCAATTTAACATATGTATCCTCTTTGTATTAGTTTTCTCCCCTACCAGATAAGCCTTCTTAATTTTTGTGCTATTGAGAGTTTGACATTAGCTGGAGCCAAGAGAGTGGAGAATTAAAAGATGGGAAAGGTTGATAATATAGATTTGATTAAAACCACTCTACCTGTAGGGTTAAGACATTGGGATCCCCATTGGGTAAATTTGGCTTTTTTCTTTTCTAGGATATGAACCCAAGAAGAAGAAGGAAAGGATTTGAGGCAAATTGGAATTCCCAGGTAACTCAAATTTTTCCATTTTTCCACCAATGGGAATTGAAGAATTCTGGCAATGGCCACAACTATCTTGGTGTTTTTACTCCAATCATAGAGTTGACTTTTTAGTCTATTAATCAGACCTCAGAGGCTTTCATGAATTCATCCAACACTAATTTGAATCTATTAGCTATAATTGTAGATGCTCCCCCCATTAAAACAATATCATCTACAAATTGAGAGTAATTGATTCATCGGGCACCTCATGCAATATTTATCCCTGGAATTGATTTGAGGACCCTTTCCTTTTCTATTTGATGATTGAGGGATTCAACCATTATAATGTATAGGAGGAGAGAGGGAGAGGAAAACCATGTCAGATTCTGCGAGAGATTTTGAATAAGGTTGCAGGTCTACCATTGACTAGAGGTTTAATCTAAGGGTCGTTGATATACGTTTAAATCTAGGATAGAATCTCTACCCCAAACCTAAATATTGTTAATAACACAAAGAGGAAGTTGTTTAATACCCTCTCAAAGGAATTTTACATATCAATTTTGATAAGCATTCCCTTTTCTCCAGGCCCCCTACTGGAGAGAATCACTTCTTGGACCAACAAGATGGTGTCGATCATCTACCTCTTCTCTATAAAATATCCCATGATTTGGAGAGATTAATTTATAAAGGAGGGGATTAATTCGATTGTAAATTATTTTTGAAATGATTTTGTAGGACACATTTCAAAATGAAATGGGACGAAATCTCGCAAAGGAGTATGGGTTGGTTTCTTTATGGATGAGAGCCAAGAAAGTGGAGTTTGTGCTTCCTCCTTGTATGGTCGAGTGTTGGACATATTGGATCATTCTGAGGAGATCTTGCTTGATTATATGCCAATATTTTTTTATAAAAGTGGGTTGAAAATCCATATGGGCTCAAGGACTTATCATGATTCATTTGTTGGATGACCCCAGACACTTCCATCTTTGTCACTAGTTGGATCAAAGTTTCATTTTCCTCTAAGTTGATGAGTGAGGGAATGTTTTCCAACGGTCTTGCCTGATCATTAATATCTACCTTTCCTTCTTCAGAGTATAACTTCTCAAAATTACTTTGTGTTGCAATATTTACTTGGTCATATCCTGAAACTATAGTCCCATCTTCATTTATTATCTCTTTGATTTTATTTTTCCAAACCCTATCCTTTGCTTGGCAATGAATTTTGTTTGTGTTTCTACCCCCTTCCTAGATCCAAATGATCTGATATTTAAGGTTTCATTTGTCTTCTTTTGATCTCATGATATGTTCCTCAACAAGAGGGCATATGTGATATGTTCAATTTATAATTTGGCTTGTGCTGCTTCCATTTTTTTGGTTAGGCCTCTGCATGCATTATTAGTGTTCCTTTCTTTGACTTTTCCCCACTCTTTGAGGGTTTTCTTTATCCTCTTTAAATTGTGTTCCCAGATGTAGACAAGAGAGTTGGATACCCAAAGATTCCAAGAGGAAGACACTAGGTCAAAGTAAGAAGGATCTTGAAGCCAAAGAGGATGAGGGAGGAGGGAATGACATAATATTCCAACAAGGAGCCACTAATGAGGAAATAATCTAAACAAGAAACAATGTGGCCCGGACCAAGCCTTTTATTGGACTAGGAGAAATGACCTTCAGTAGGTTTGATGTCAACTAATTTCAAGAAGGACATGAGGTCCTCCATGTGTCCGTGAAAGGGATCTCGCACTATGTTACCTCCTTTCTTTTCATTTGAGTGCAAGGTTGTGTTGAAGTCTTCTGCTATGATATAATTTAGGGGGTTACTTCTATCATGGATATTAAGGAGGGATTTCTAACAATCCATTATTTCTTGAGAACCCAATGATTTGTGCTTTTCCAAGTTTCCATCTTGAACACAAGGGGGTTCCAGAGCGTTCAGAGACCACATGAAGCTCCTCTTGAACCAACCACCAAGCCTTAATTCCATATGTATAAACTTTCTCGAAGGACTCATATTCCTTCAGCTTTGTTTGCTGGAGTAGAAGAACATGAGGGTTTTTTGCTTTGACTAGATATTTAATTAACATCGACATATTTCTACACCAAATCCCTCTACATTTCTAGGAAATTACCTTGATCATATAACACCAAGAAATTTCCCACTAAGACTCTTAAGAATATAACACCAAAAGAATCATGGAATAAACTTAAGCCAGATGTAAGTCACTTCCATGTATTTGGTAGTGTAGCATGGGCTCACATTCCTGATGAGAAAGGGAAAGCATTGCAGAATAAAAGTGAAAAGTGTATATTTGTTAGTTATTCTGAAGACGTCAAATGTTACAGACTTCTTCAACCACATTGTAGTGAAATTATTATTAGAAAAGGTGTTACATTTTATGAAAATTTCTTGGACTACGAGCCTAATTCGACGTTTATGCCTTCTTCAACCTACAAGCCATCTTCGACATTTGTGCCATCTTCGACGTTTGCGCCTTGTTCTGTTCCTATTCTAGTTTCTTCTTTTTCAGATGATGACAGTGAGGATGAATATCCACCTCCCCATGTTCACCTTCCTCCAAATGAGTCCATTTAACCTGAACCTGCACCAACACCATCACTTCCTAGGTGGTTTTGTTCAACATGAGAATCAATTGGTGATCTTGTCGATGATTCTTCAGATTAGTGTCGGACACATTCACGGTTCTAGCGAACCTCTTCGTTTTTGGCTCAAATTTCAGAGAGTCATGATCCAGAGACATTTGCAGAAGCTTCAAGTCATCTAGATTGGGATACAACAATGAATGAAGAGTATCATTCTTTAATGAAAATGATACTTGGGATCTTGTACCTCTTCTAAAAGGAGGAAAACTTGTCAGATGTAAATGGGTCTAGATAAATAAGTATGCATTATATAGAAGTGTTGAAAGACACAAGGCTCGGTTAGTTTCCAAAATGATTTTTCCAAGTTGAAGGAATTGACTATAATGAAACATTTTCTCCTGTAGCCGAGATGAATTTCATCTTCCTTGTTCTTTCCCTTGTTGCTTCACATAACTAGGAGGTCCATTAGATGGATATTAAATCCTCCTTCTTGCATTGGGATTTACAAGAATAAATATACATGGAAAAACATCCTCACTATGTTCAGAATGACTCCAACCTTGTTTGTCTCCTTAAAAAATCTCTTTATGGTCTTAAGAAAGTCATCTCATAATATGTGTTCTTTATGTTGATGACCTTATCCTCACTATTAGTGACCCAAAACTTTTAAAGCATGCGAAAACCAATCTTAAGAAGAAATTTGAAATGTTAAACTTAGGCTTTTTGCATTATTTCCTTGGCCTCCATGTTTTGCAAACCAAGGAAGATTTTTTTATTTCCCAGTCTAAGTATGATTGTGACCTTCTTTGTCACTCTCAAATGGAATATTGTAAACCAACCCCTTCTCCCTTCCATACTAGAGTCAAACTTGTTGCCACCTATACTTATCTCAAATTTGATGCCACTTTGTACTGTCAATTAGTTGGTAGCCTCTTATACTTGAATCATACCCGTCCTGATCTTTCCTTTGTTGTTGATCTTGTTTCTTGGTATATGAAAACATCCCATGAAAGCCATTGAAAATAAGAGAAAATAATATTTCGATGTGTCCAGGGTACAACTCAATTTGGGTTACATTACAGTTTACGGGGGATTCTTTTATTAGTTAGTTTTACTGATTCATATTGGGTTGACAACCCTGATGATCGAATGTCTACTGCAAGTTGTCTTTTTGTTTATCTAAAATATTGTTTTAAGGTCTCAAGATTAACCTCACAAGGATATGAAACCCCCTATGTTTTTAGAGAGGTGGTACTCCTCTTTTTCTTATAAACTTAAAAACAAAAATAAAACAAAATTTGCGAAGGACCAGATTTTGTTAAAAGCTCAAATTCTCGTTAAAAATATTGCCTGAGATTGGGACTAGGTACCTTTAAAAGTGTAACATCTCGCTTTGGCGCACTGAGAAACTTATTCTTTGAGGACACTTGCTCGCAAGTGATCTGGACTTTTATGATGTCAAAACATTTATCCTTGATTATGATGCGTTATGATAGATGACATGATGTTTTACTGCTTGATGTAGACAGGTGCTTTTGACTCATTTTTATTGAGTGTGCAGGGTTTCTAGACCTTGAGGATGCAGAGGCATCGGTGGAACCCCCTTAGACTCCGGATTGAGTCAGGGAGTGTGCTATTGGGTTTATTTATTTACTGTGATATTTCATTTGATTTGATGATATGATGTTGACATTTCTGACATGATTGTTGATGATGCAGGCTGACGATAGATTGCCAACTAGACTCACATATGGAGTAAAGGGGCCACACGATTTCCAGAGAGGTTGAGGGAGAGGTGTGGACAGAAGCCTTGCGACAGCCTACTAGCACTCCCGCCGTGGCTCGAACTGTAGGTTAACGATTACCTAGTTTGAGAGGATCCACGATGCCGTGAGGGTAGACTGCGACAGTCGCTCACGATGATTCTAAAGGGCATGCAATGAGGCGGGGGCCTTATTCCTTAGAGCCCTTAGTCTCCCATAAGTTCACCTGGTGGAGTGTTGACTCCAGGGGATATAGATGTCTACCAATCAGTCAAGTTGGCGAGTGGCACCCTTGGAGCACGTGGTGCATCCTGAAGGGCACGTCGTGCAAAAGAAACACAAGAAGCGAGTGGCACCCTTGGAGCACGTGGTGCATCCTGAAGGGCACGTTGCACAAAAGAAACGAACGAGGCGAGTGGCACCCTTGGAGCACGTAGTGCATCCTGAAGGGCACATAGCACTGATGATGAGGAAGAAATAAACCTAGACGGCCCTAAGACATTAACACCTTAAGAAATCCTTAAACAACTTCCCTAACCAATTGTCGCCTAGCTCAGAAACTAAGTCCTAAGCCTGAGACTTTTCTAGGGTAAAAATTTTTTTTTAGTGTAACCTTAAAGAAAAAGGCCCTGCATAAAAATAAAAACTCAAACAAAAACCCACTTAAGTAATAGTGAGGTCTTCATAAAATTCTTGGGGTAAATAATGAGAGTAAGAATTAAATTAAAACTAATGGTTTTAAAAATTTTAAAGAAGAAATAAAATTATTTAATGAGTGGGAGTATAAAAAGTTATGAATTTAAAGATAAAATGGAAAGATTAATTAGCACATTTACCTTTTTGGTTTAAAAAAAAAAAAGGAAAGAAAGGGAATAATAAAAATAGGGAAATGAGCCTTTCAATAAATTTAAAGAAAATAATTTTGAGGAAACGTGGGGGATGAGTGACACTTGTAAGACAGAGAATTTTTAGGGGTTTTCATTAAAACTTAAATTAAATGTGATTTAGGGCAAGGGGGGGTCTGAAAACTCTATAAAAGAAAGGGAAGAGGAGGAAGAAGGGGATGGGCAGTTAGCATAACGTTACCCTGCCGAATTGGAATTGACTGATTTCTTGTGAGGAGTTGGGATTTTCTCAGCTTGTATTGGAGTGGTAGCTCAGCCTTGCGAGGCAAGTTAGGAAGCTAGGCATACCTTCTGAATTTGTGTGGCCCCTTTGCGTCTCGAGGGGCTAAGGGGGAAGCATAGTACCCCTAGCGATTGGCTGGGAGGTACCGGTGAGGTCTCTACGGTCGGCGAGCGGGAGCGGCACGGAGAGCAGGAAGCGGCACGGAGCACATGACCTCATCCAAAGCGGGCGAAAGGCAACGATATGATTTTATTTTTGGTAGAGTAGGAGGCATTTGGATATATGGTTAGATCTACATGTGTTTTAAATGGGTAAACTGATTTTTAGTTCATGACTGAATTTTTGTTATAGCTTGGCTGAATGATTGTTGATGGGTTTCGGTGACCTTCCTTGGATCTATACGAATCCCCCGCTGTGCCTTGCATTTTTGTTGTCTACGTATTTACATCTCCCTGGGCATTTTTACCTTGCCGTGGGCGTTCTACCTTTCTGTGGGGTTTTTTCGCAATTTGCTTTAGTATATTACTTTACCATGGGCGTTTATCCCTTGCCTGTGGGCATTTTTAATTTGTGTTGGCATTCTGTATACCCCGTGGGCGTTTATCCCTTGCCTGTGGGCGTTTTTAATTTGTGTTGGCGTTCTGTATACCCCGTGGGCGTTTATCCCTTGCTTGTGGGCGTTTTTAATTTGTGTCGGTGTTCTGTATACCCCATGGGCGTTTATCCCTTGCCTGTGGACGTTTTTAATTTGTGTTGGCGTTCTGTATACCCCGTGGGCATTTTTAATTTGTGTTGGTGTTCTGTATACCCCGTGGGCATTTTTCCCTTGCTTGTGGGTGTTTTTAATTTGTGCTGGCGTTCTGTATACCCGTGGGCATTTTTCCTTTACCTATGGGCATTTTTAATTTGTGCTGGCTTTCTGTATACCCCATGGAAGTTTTTCCTTTTCCTGTGGGCATTTTTAATTCATGCTGGCATTCTGTATACCCCGTGGGCATTTTCGTTTTTGATAATTGATCTGAGAACTAAATTTTTGTTGTTAGGAACCTTCCACGTTTGGTTGCCATATTTCAGATCTCGTCCTCCTTTAACGTTGTCAAATTGTGAGGTAGGTGCCTTCATCTCTGCATGCCCGAATCGAGCTATTTAATGCTTATATTTTCTTGTCAATACGTTGCTGGCGTCCCTTCAACGCCTCCTGCGAACCGTTTTGGTGTGCTTTAATTAATTTCAGATTTGGTTCAGTAGCACCTTCTACTCCACGTATATTTATATTACTATTGGACCCCAGCCACAACCTCGACCACCAACCTTGATAACAACAGGCCTCTCCTATGAGGCATAGAGCATCTTTAAATTCCTATCTTACATCTATATCCAGTTGGGATTTGTTCCAGTAGTTTATTCCCGTCTCCCCTTTTTTTTAAATTTAAATTCATATTTTAATTTATATCCAGATGGAATCTTATTTCAGTTTAAAATTATTCCTGTCTTCTTTTTTAAAATTAAATTCTTATTTCGGATTGGACTTAAAATGTTGGAATATGATTCAGAGGAAAATATTATATTTCAGTTACGTCTAATTTAGTTTCAAGAGTAGAATGTTGGTATAATTAAATCCTTCTTCTGCGCTGAATAACTTGTAGTGGTTAAACTTGTTTTGGTAGAGGTTAAACTTGTATGAGGATTGAGTATGCTCGCAAATGGTTTGAATTTATTCATCAACCACATAAACAGGTAAATTGATTCATAAGAACAAATTGATGCATGTATTTTCTTGCACTGCTAGAATTTGTAGGCATGCATTTAGAAGTGAATAGTCGTATACGTGAAAAATTCATTTGGCTTTGCATATGGTAAAAATTTCACGTGGATAGAATTATTGACTTTGGTATGCATTACATTAGTCCAATTACTCAAAAAAATGAGTTATATCTCTTCCATACAAATTTATTAATATAGATTGAATGTTTGGTTTAATCGCTATGCTCTTTTCTTATCTTTATGTATTTAGTAGTTGGCAATAAAGATTAAAACAAAATGT
>JASDQU010209695.1:10512-22578 GCA_032191745.1 Picea mariana
GGGGAAATCTCGGTGACCCTGGGGGAAATGTGATGGAAAGTGAAGAGATTAAGGAAATTCCCCCTATAGCTTAATATGGAAGATGTGGAAAGGATTGGGAAATATTCTTGGTGGTATCCAAATGTTTCCAAGAGATAAGAACACTTGCAAAGAATTATGTACCTTCCCGAGACACAAGACGAAGAGGAGTATATATGTATAATGTCAGTTGGAAAGGAAAGTTAGTATTTAGGTCCATAATTGCAGCAGTAAAAAACAATGTATATCAGCAAGAAAGTAAGTATTAAAGATGCTAAAGAATTGCTAAAAGTCCAACTGATGATGCAAGAGATAAGCTACATGAACATTAGCAATACTCAAGAATGAAAGAACAAGACTTCAACAGTGAAATAAGGTTGTAATAAAAAGTTCTTGCAGAGATGTTTTGAAGCCTTATGTCTGTAGAAAAAAAAAATTATAGAAATAAAATCAACCATCAAAACTTTCTAATAATCCACCCAAAAAGTGTGCTAGACTTAGGAGATTACTATGGAAAACTTTTAGCAACTTTCCACAGTTGAAGTGTAAGCTATAAATAAAAGTGTGTTAGGTTTTTTGTGGCCCTAATGGATGAGGATGTAATTTTATTACAGCAGGAGAAATACCCCTTTAGAGGGGACTCCCTAGTGGCTAAGAGGTATGCTAGGCACAAGGAACAAAACCCATATTGCAGAAAATTGAAATGGTAAAAAATCATGTTTTCGAGTGCGCTATTTTATTTCTCCAATGCAAAAATGTAAATGAGTAGTGCCTTAATTATTGGGTTATGGAGTCAAAGAATTAGTTAACTATACTGCTTCCTTTTTGTTCTCAACCCTCTTACACCCCAAGGCAAGTAAATCTAACTAAGAAAGTGCTAGAAGAGTGTAATCCCTTTTACTTCTTCTAGCACATCCTTAAGTAAAAAATCATTTCAAAGACACATATTGATGAGCTTAGTGGCCTTGTATGCGCTTATACTCGCCAAGAAATTCAACTAGTTAACCTTGCAACCAAGAAAAAGAGACCATAACAAGATAAATCCCTTCACATAGAGAAATAATTAACAAGAAAAACTTCTACTTTAACAAGAGTTATCCACCAATATGCAAGAAACATACTTCATAGAAGGTAGTGAACCACTTCCTTCAGCCAATAGAAAAGAAAACCATGACAAATGAAAAAGAGAGAGAAAAATCCCCGAGGGTAGTAAAAATTTCATCCAAGTACTTCTCACAATGGGAAAGTTATGTTATCAAATGACATTCATATGATCTCTATTTATACAAAATGTTTAAAACATAGTTTTTCCACTTAATTTGGGTAAAACATAAGATAAGGGGTCAACCACCGTTATCTTACCCCTTTACGCAAAAAAAAATATTTCATTTACACTTTTTCCCATTAGAAACCCTAAAGCAAGATGATGTCAACCCTTTAGGGAGACATTTTGACACTTTATAAGATGTTGAATAAGAAAGTGGAGGTCATTGGGTATCCTAGAGCCTCTTCTTCATGCACCAAGGTCAATCCATGCCTCCTCCAGTCAAATCATTCCAAGTGTCAATGAACAAAAATGCCATCACCACCAACCCTAGCCCTAGGTGACGCCAATCCCCAAAGAGTGACGTTTTTTCCCTCCTAGGTAATTTGTTTGGCATGTGAGGGCTAGGCTAGGTCCTCCAAGGTGTCTTCTAGGCCTCCAAAGGAAATTCATCGTGATCTAACATGTGGTCCCTTAGCATCCAACTAGTGGGATTCAAGCCTCTTAGAAGCCCCCCAAGCTAAGGTTGTTCCTCCAAAATTTTCCACCAAACAAAGTCATGTAAAATAAATGGGTACACCCTCCAAAGATATCAAGTCAAAATATCATGGCAGGTGAAAACCACATCTAATAAACAAGGCATCTTAAAATGTGCATCAAAACTACCTCATCAAATTAAACAAATGCCCAAAGAACCTAGACAATTGGCCACGTTTAGGTATGGGAGGGGTGTCATAAAAGTCCTATTGGGTAGACCAAAACCCTCAAGTTGGGGATTCTCCCAAGGGTTCCCCGTCAAGGTCATGTAGAGGATGATTATGTGTATATGGGTTTAGACTTCATAGTTCAATGGGTTTCATGACGTACAAGGGCTCGTATTGTCTCATCTATGGGTGCCTTTGTAGAGGATGTGTTGCACCTTCATTTTCAATGCATCCTTTTTCCAAACCCATTTGTTGCCATTAATTAATTAAAAGTAAAAAACCTTGGGTACTCCTTAGAGTGAAATAAATTAGCTTGGGGGGAAGCACCACAAGGTGAACTTGAAGTTGTAGGTATAGAGAGTGCCATATAAAAGGAAAGAAAGGGACACTACATGAGTGTACACACCTCAACAAGTGGGGACATGTATATAGTGTTAATTTTCTTTTGTAGGTCTTTGATTTTTTATGAGAGGCTTTTGATTCCTCTCAAGACCTCTTTGGATGAGAATATAGAAGGTTTATATTTTAGGCTCTTATATTCTTCTAGCCATCCTCCCTCTGGGTCATGTTGAGCACTCAACACACCCTAAAATCCTTATGAAATTTTATCAAATTTTGGGTACCACTTCTTTTCTTTTACTGTCTAAATTGAGTTAACATGGGGGGGATGGTTTGTTTTGTTTTGTTTTCATGAATCTTATCAATAGAGTCAGGGTGTTTGAACTTGTTGTACATGAAACCTTGTGTCTAAAAGAACTTGACATACTAACTAAGAATCCGTAGCTAGCATTATACCTAATGTGCTTTTGTTTGACATTGACAAAATTCAAGCAGGTAAAGTGGCCAAACAGTTACAATAGTCGTTGATTGTTGATGCATCACTGGTTTCGGTATAAGATGGATTTGGTTTGCATAAGTTATCCGCCACGAAAATTCAGGAGATAGTCAATCCCCATCAACGTCAGCAAAATACGAGAAGGATAGACATTGACAAAAGTCGTAAATAAATCATTGATAGCCGATGACCGATGTGCTTTATTGGGGTCAGGGAAATCTAGGAGGGTTAAAAAAATTATTTTTGTCTGCGGTAAAAATATCTCCAATCACTAATCCTCGATAAAATTTCGACATCGGGATATTTTTGAGAGAGTCGATCTGAGAGAATTTGGGTAGGTTTATCGTCGATCATCGATCCTTGATACTTTTCAACGTCAACAAAATATGATCGGGTTTTAGAACATGTATCTTAAATAAAGTCTTGATTCTGATTAACATGAGTAAATGAAGATGTCGGTCTTGAGTTCCATGTGTCTTTATCGTGTAAGGGTGTCGTACATCCTATTTTCGTCTTGATTCATCTTAAGGTTTCCTGTGTCCTATTCACACGTCTAGGTCATCCTTGCCACGTCATCTCTGTACGGAAAGATCATCCGGCATCAAAGATTTTGCAAGAAGATATCAACGAAAAGTGCTCGAAGCAAATTCTTGACCCCGGACTCACCAAATGGACTAGCGAAACGATGGGATGTTTTTGGCATAAGATACTATTTGATTCTGACATTTAATAGACCAGTTAATGCTTCATCCTGAATTTGTTTCTACCTCTTACGCCAATTGAAAAACTATAGTTTGAAATCGCGGATAGGACACGTTACAACCCTTACCTGCGTCATCAACCCATGATTGAATTTAATTTTAAACATCTTGGAAGATCTAGCAACGGATTTAATAGATCTACACTCATAACCCAAATTGAATGGTCGGTGCGACAAGGTAGGTTCATCATGTTTAAAATCTCTAGAACGACTTTGAAAATTTTCATTCTGCACAATTTTGAATTCCAGAGCATCTGAAGGAGCAAAGTGAGTGTCGCGAAATTGTGTTGATCCTCAAATTATCAAAACCAAGTTAAACAAGCTGCATAGGTATGTGTTCAAGTTTGTCAATTCAGCAGTAGTGATTTATATATGCATTTGATTTCTTACCTGGTCTCTAACTATGTTCTATCTGCAAGTAAAATGTCACCAAGAAAATCAACCACTAGATTCTCGCTGATAGCGCTCAAGATAAAGGAATATGAAATAGGTGAAGGTTCATCTCCTGGTACTGTGAGGCAGTTGGAGTACACTCTCAGGGTAGATCCGGCCATAAAAAACTCAACAAAGAAAGCCTTTGTCCAACCTCTGATCTTCGGTGATACAAAAGAAAGGAAAAGATTCAAAGTAATTATCCCACCATGGGGGGACCTTTTCAACAAAACCAGTCGGGAGGAGTACCTAGAGTATATCCCACACAACGACTCGGATGTAAGGGCGCTCGATGACCAGTGTTCTCAAACATATGACGACCATATTTTCACATGGTAGCCAGGAGAACCCTGGTTTTCCCTTGCATAGAAGTTTTGAAGTGGCTAATCGACCACACAAACGCACACAAGTGTTTGATCAATGACGATAATGGTGGGTGTGTCATATTTTTCCTCCCAACAGAAGTCCAGAAGTACTACAAACTCAGAGACCTAGAAGAGTGACTAAATATAGGCTTTGTGGTGAATTTCTATGAATTCCATGACACCTTCCAGTTGATGGCCTAATGGTAGAAGGAGGAAAAAATGTTTACAAACCATAGCAGTGGCTGGTATGGAACAATCAAACTAAGGGAGCCATACATCTACTTTATGGATCTCATTTGCGAACTGTATGGAGAAAAGGATTGCTCGAAGTTGTTAGAAGCATGGATGCCCTTGTTATACACAGTGGTGATATCTGGAAGCAGCTTCAACTGGGAAGCTATAAAATCCAAACAATTGAGCATCTGTGTACAACATGCTCAGACACTGAAAGAAGGGAAAGCACCCTCTTTCCACATGGCCTTATACTTACACGATGTGATCTATGTAAGAAATGTCTTCCTCGAAATGAATTTAAGATGACATGTTGTGGAGCTCCGTATTCATGTTTATTTCATCATACTTTTGGAGAAAAGGTACAAAAACTCCTACGCACTCATTTGTGATGAATTCATCAGTCGTATTAATTTTATTATATTTAAAAATGAATGCCCAAAATTATCCGTAGCAGCTAAGAAAATGGTAGCGAAGGTAGGGCACTGGTATTTGGATGGACACTACGCCTGCATCAGGGTGTTCGAGGCCACCATAGAAATGCATATACTCCCCTCTCATGTCCCATAATGGCTCATTGTAGGATAAATCTACTATCATACCATCCTGCAGGGCTATAACGCCACACTAGTCAAGGACAAGAAGCGGGCTTTCATACCCTATGGTTTCCATGTGGGTTTTTATTTGGTAAAGGAAATTTCTCAATCCAAACAAGAAGGGTTGAGCCAACTTGAATTCAGGTTCTTGATAGAACGATTCCACAAGAACAACCCTAAAGGCTTGGTCCTTCAACATGCTTCACAGGTGTCATCCTGTTGGTCATATGCGCATGATAAATTTGATGATGATATTTTCACAGAGTATGCTCGGGACTGGGAAGAGGTAGTAAAGAAGATGGTAAAGCCAAATATGACCAGGTTCAAGGCCATGGGCATGGATGAACAAGAGGAGACAATAGAGAAGTCGAATCAAGAGGCCCTCAGAGCTCAGGAAGAGATTAGAGCGGTAGAGACTACAGAGGCACACAGAAGAGGTTTTCTCTATCTAGAAGGGGCACAGAGAATCATTGACCAGTTATAGAATGATCTTGACCTCGTAGAGATGTCAAGGATCTATGCTATGACCCAATCGCAAGAAGAGGAGAGCCAAGTGGCTTAGAGCCAATACAACTTGAAGAAATCATCGGGCCCGAAAACCCTAAAGTTCCATCACCGTATATCAGATCACCAAGGGGAATTTCAACCTAGCCTGAGATATCGAGGACACTGGGTAGTAAAATTGTACCTAACCCCTTGTTCTACTTAATAAGCATCTATGATAATGAGGAGAGTCTAGAGGTTTCCCTGGTGACTCCAGTGCAAATTACAGAAGAGTGGGAACCTGGGAGAGCATCTACCTCGGGTCCCAATGCTCTAATTCAAAGCCTCTTTTATAGAGAGACCATGAGGTAGAAAGTTCCTTAAACATTGAGCTACTCAAATTTTTGGGAACCCCAATGGAAATATAGAGGGATGTGTTGGGATCGGGAGGTCATAAAGAGGAAGTTCCACAACAAGGAATCGACACATCGATAGTCGATTACAAAGTAAGTACCAAACCTACCCATGGTGCTTCCATTTTGGCCGATACCTCACCGGATGATGAACAAAAAGTGGAGGTCAAGCCATTGGAACATATGGAAGAATATCAGGAACCCATCCTGGAATAGGTACACACAGTCAAGAGCCTGGGAAATTTCTGCCTTCGTGCAGTGAGATGTTGCTTTTCCCGTGGATAAAAGGGGATCTCCTTTGGGGTCCCTGGGGATGTTAGCTGCAAGTAGAAATGAATCCCAACTCTTTTCCAATATCCTCAATTCTTCATCTATCAACAATTTTATTATTGAGATATGAGATAAGTGTTTCTTCGGCTAGCTTGATTCATCTTGGACATTGTTTGTCATTTCTCGGAGGCTTTCATGCAAGAAGAAAGGCAGTTTCAAGGGTCTCCTTCATGTGAAATGCATCAAAAATATGATGTGATGTGGGTGTATTATGTCATACCTTCTTTCACATGTGAAATAATTTCTAATTACCCTCAAGAGCTTCCGAAAAGGATCCTGTAGATATCGACTTGGAATGCCCGCTTCGACTTTCCCGTTTAAACAATCTAGTTTGATGAATTCCTTGTAGCATAGCAGGTCCAATGACATGCCTGTGGTAATCTTGATCGATCCAAGTTTGTGACACAACTGATGGAAATCAACTTTCCCATAGCAAGAAACTCAGGGCTTGCGAAAAAAATTACAGACATTGCATAAACTCAGCTGGTGAACAGAATACATGCTGAGTAGCTCACATTTATAACTGGGTGGGTGAGAGATGAAATCATGAGAGGGTACACTGAATCCATTGTGACTAGAGGTTTTGAAGGAGTCCAAAGATTTTTGCAGCACATTCACGTGATGGGTATACTTCATAGTGTGTAAAGTACAACTGATAAGAGTTGCAGAGTATATGTGATATGAGCATCATGATTTATTATCCTTTATGACATCATAATGAGCTAATGACGGTTGTTAGATATGCCGACGTGACCCTTATTTTAACAACTTTCCTCAACCTTTTTCTTGTAAAATATCCTCTTCTGATAGGACCCGACTCTTTGGGAAAATACCTTTACCACTTACACATGTTTGATTTTGACGTCCCCTCTCGAATCTAAGGGCCAAACCAACCACTTCTTGACTTCGACCCATTCATTGTTTAGTACCTAAACTCAGATACTTTCACACACAGACCATGACTCGACTAATACTAACTCTAAATAAAAAAAGTACGGCTCTAATAGCTGGCTCCAACGGGGATGTTATCCTCCTAGTGAGGTGACAAAGAACAATAGAGTAGGTGCCTGGCCATTGGGACTTATTTGACTTCGAGTCTCTGAAACAAGGAAAAATAAAAACACATCCTAGACCTTCTTGACATAGTTATGAACAGACTTAGCATAAACTTAGGGTCTTCACTCTGAGCTTCAATTTTTTCCTGACATACTGACTCGAAATGCCTTCTTTGAAAACAAAAAATGAAACATCTATTTACAATGACATGAAAAACTAAACAAACCTTATTGAACCAGATAATTTTTGAGGAACCTGCCATTTACAGGCCCCCCACCAGTAAGTTCTTTGTTAAGACCTTATAAAAGATATGCGTTGTTTTTGTGGTACATGACGATTTTGAAAGGCCCCATCCAAATATGATATAATTTTCCATGTTTCCCCCTATATTCGATCCTTGCGTCCCACTTTAGCACCAGATCATCCACCTTGAATTCCTCCTACTTCCAGTGCTTGTTAAAAATTGTCTTCATCCTATCTTTGTGAAGTTGTGATTGGTCGAAAACCTTCTCTCTCATCTGTTGTGCTTGAATTAGCTAATTTATCCTCCTCTAAGCATCGTTTGGCTCGACCTCTTACTCCTCCAACAACTTCCTAATGGGAAATCCCAGCGAGGCAGGGAATACTATGTCCACGTCATATACAATTTGGAATGGTGAGCTAGAGATGGACTTATTGGTAGTTACTATGTCAACCCACAATGCGCAGATAAGCTTCTTGTGCTAGGTCTTCTTGTTGTCCTGCAAGAGCCTTTTGATAATTCTAGTTAAGTTGTTGTTGGATGATTCTGCTAATCCATTACCCTGTGGGTAATAAGCCGTAGAATGTCGCAGGGTTGTGCTGTAATCGTTAAAAAAATTCTCCATCTTCTTGGACTTAAATTCCATTGCATTATCCGTGATGATCTTGATAGGGCACTCAAACCTAGACAAGATGTTGGTCTCCAGAAACTGAATGATGACCATGTCGGTAGCCTACCTCGTTGGGACTGCTTTGATCCATTTGGTGAAGTAATCTGTAGCCATAATTATGCATATGTGTTGCGTCGAGGATGGAAGATGAATATCTCCTATAAAGTCCATACCTTATTGCATGAATGGTGCTTCAATAGATATTGTTTTCAGTAGTAGGGATTGCATATTTCTCCTTCCATCGAATATCTGGCACTCGTTGCATCTGGAAATTTCTTTGTATACATCTGAGAAAATGTTGGGCCAATAATAACCCACCATTAATATTTTATGCGCGGTGGTTTTCCATTAGTGATTCCCCCCACATTCTTTTTTGTGGAATTCCATGATAGCTCTCTTTGCATCATCTTCTAGTAAACAACTAGCAATATCCCTCCTGGATCTTTCCAATACAGAGTGTTATCTAAGATAAAAAATTTAGAAGCCTTCAACTTTAAAAACCTAGCCTTGGTTTTAATTAACCCTCGAGGGGCTTGCAAATTTCTCAGCACATGGATAACTTCTATGTACCAAGGTGAATCGATGAATTTTTGAGACACCTGGAGGACTACTTCTTCTGGAGGGTTCTCTAACAAATCAACAATGAGATTTATTCCCAACATGTTGCATTTTGACTGCACCATAAATTTTGCGAGTCCCTAACCCTTAATAAACTTTGTGGGATTGATTTTGAGGTCATATTCCAACATGACTATGATCCATTTACCTCTTCTCCCCTCAAGGTCAGGCTGAGTCAAGATGTCTTTGACTGCATTATTGGGCACGTAAGCAATAACGTTGGAATGCAGTATAAGTCCTGAACTCCTTGAGGTATTTGACCAAGGCATATTCTTTCTTTTCCATGATATCATACCTCAGTGGGGAGTCGCTCAGCGTCCTGATGAAGTAGGCTATACGCTTTTCAAAATTCTAGTTGTCTTTCTTTAACATCATGACAGCGATGGTGTTCTCCAAGGCAAAAGAGAACAAGATAAAATCCTTTGTAAAATATGGGTTGGCCAACACAAGAGCTTTGGTCAACACTACCTTGATGTTTTCAAACTATCTCCTAGCTTCGGGGATCCATTTGATCTCACTACCATTTCTGAGCATGCTCGTGATATGTTTTATAAATTCGACTAGATTTGGTATGAATCTTCTTAAGAAATTCACCTTTCCCAGGAAGTATTGTACCTCCTTCTTGCTTCGAGGAGTGATGATCTTCAGAATTCTTTCTACCCTATTGGGATCTATCTTTATACCTTCCTTTGAGATGATGTTCCCTAACAAATTCCCTTCTTGCATTCTGAAATGTGATTTTTTTGGATTTAAATATATGTCGAACTTTCTACATTTATGGAAAACCTTATTCAGATGTTAAATATGTTGTTCATCAGAGTCGGAATACATTGTGATGTCGTCCAGGTAGATCACGATAAATTTTTCCTTTTCCTTAACAAATGTTATATCCATATCCCTCTAGAAGGGAGCCCCAGAGTTCGGAAGACCGAAAGGCATCTTGGCATACATGAACATACCCCATGGTGCTGTGAAAGTTGTCTTTTCCCAATCACCTGGTTGTACCATGATCTGATTGTATCCTGAAAAACCATCCAGCATAGACATCTTCTGGGATCCAACTACCTTTTGCAGGATGTAGTCCATCTTAAGGAGATGGTAGTTTTCCTTAAGGGATACTCTTATAAGTTCTGAAAATCCACACACAACCTTATTTTTCTGCTCTCTTTCCTTACAAGAACCAGGTTGGCAACCCATTTATAAAATCTTAAAGAAACTATAATTTTATCTTCAAAATGTTTCTTTACCTCTTTTTCAATTAGTGGCAACACCAGGGGATTTATCTATCTTATCTTTTGCTTAAAATGTTTTTGATCTTCTTTGAGAGGAATGACATGTTGAATTACTCTAGTTTTGTAGAATTTCAAGTCCTCATAACTCCTGGCGAAAAGGTCAAGAAAGTATTTCACGAGTTTGATGTAGTTTTTCTTGATCTTCGAGCTGAGCGTCTTTGAAAATTTGATTATCCTTGGATTCTCCTGGGTCCCAATGTTGCAATCCTCAACATCCTCATCATTCGCAATGATCTTGGGATTTCTAGCTACATCGTTTTTTTCAAACAAATTTCCCAACAGAACTAATCCCTTGGGGATGATGTTATTTTTTAGCTGCACTATGTCCCTCCAAACTATTTCATTCTAAAAGTGGTCATTGTTACCATGCCCAGCCATGCTTCCATATTCATCACAACAACACCCATCATCGATGTTCACACTAGCAAACTCGTCGCTCATTTGGAGAAATCTCTCCACCTATTTGTCATATTCAAACACCTATCAATACTAGATATTATCGGGTATTGTCAGTCGGTGTTTGACTTTGATCTCACACTTTCTGCTGGGGAAAATAAAAATTTAAAAAACTAAAGACGAGGTGGCCAGGGAATCCGTAATTTGATTATTCCCCCTTGGGATCGTTGGAAAATTATACTCTGAGAATTCTTCGAGGAGGTCCAACACTACATTCCTATATTCTCTCAGCCTGGGGTGGTTGGACTAGTATATACCCTTCACTTGATTTGTAACGAGCTCAGAGTCTCCATTCACCATTATCCTCTTTGCACCCAACTCTTTCAATGTTCTCAGACCCAAGATCAATGCCTCATACTCTGCCATGTTATTTGTACAATCAAACGTGATTTTGTAAGAGCAGAGTTGTGAGCCTACCTTGGCAGGATTTCTCCATACACTAGCCCCTTCTCCCTCCTTTATGATGGCTCTGTCAAAACTTGTGTTCCACGTTTCGTTCTTTGTGCAGTTTCATGAGTCTGTGCATTCTTCTGCTCGATGCATGGCCTATCCTCGATAGTCAAGATAGTTGACGAATCTTTCCCTTCAAAGATCAGGTCATTGTAAAATATGGAGGAGCCGATCTGAGTGTCGACATAGTAGATAGGGTGGTTTTTCAGTTGGGTCTTTCTACTCACCATGTATTTGAGAAACAACTCTATGTACAATCGCCTCTCTTGGCCGAAAACTAGGATAGTGGCATACAACATATCCATTTTCACTAGGGTTCCCTTCAATTTCGCAACCCATGATATGGATAATAGCATGTCGAATTTAGCGGGTATGTCAGCCACAACCACGTCCATAACAATAATCTTAGTAGGGATTTGGGACAACGACACAAGGAAATATTTGATCAGACCCAAGCATTTCATTTTCCTCGAGTTCAAGGAGAAAAGATATTTATAGGGCCTGGTGATGTCCAAACCTAACTCGTCCATAACTACTTTGGGCATGATATTGTGCGACACACTTGAATCCAGCATGGCATTATGCAAAGTCATGTCTTGGATTTTGAGGCTAACATAGAAAGGGGGAATGTCCTCAATATCACCCATTTCTTCTACGCATGGACCAAACAAAATGGTAGGGTGCTTGTCCTGGACGTTCAGGGTATCAGGGGTCTCTTCCGTATTTAACATTTTAATAATCTGATCCCGATACTCTCCTTTCTTTGTGAGCTCATTGAAAGTAACAAATATTTTAATCTTGGCCATATCATTTCCAAAGTTACGGGGGTGGGGGGTGTTAATGCTTATGCTA
>JASDQU010209695.1:28322-50704 GCA_032191745.1 Picea mariana
TAGAGGTCAAGTAGAGCTTCCGTAAACCCTTGATGAAAAGCCTCATTATTCCTATATTTAAAAATGCGGATAGAACCATTCCCTGGAATTATATGACCATTATGATTAGCCTGATTTTTTCCAAGTTGTATGGAACTATTTTGAAAAATAAGGTTATCCTTTGGCTAGAAAGTCACGGTAAAAGAGCCAAAGGCCAGACTAGGTTTAGGAGATATAATCCAACTCTGGACCATGTTATTACCTTTAGGATCATTTCAAAGTGTTTGACAACACAACTATTCCAACAAAGGATGAACACCTTCAGTAACCACTCACACAACCGGATCAAATATCAACGCATCAATATTTTGACATGGTAAAAGTCCTACGAGGAAGCATCCATGGCCCCAACCAACGTGGGAACCTGGAGAAATTTTTTAATGCAAAAGAAAAATATTACAAAGAGATTTTACAATAGAGTTTCTCACAATCGAAAATCAGAAAATGACCTCCATGCTCTTTAAATAGAGAGCATGGACCAATCGGGTGTTAATCCGTGAATCAATGTAGCCATTAAGATCGAGGAGAATATGAACCATCAGATCACTCTATGTCATGAACATATTGTGATAGTCAAATTTCCTGACTATAATTCCATAATAATGCATACTAAAGAAACACACTAAGAAACACACTTTTACCTAAAGACAAATTAGACGAAGTAGAWCTTAACTAACTCCTAAGTGTCTAAATATTATAAGATCCCCCCTTATGAACAACTTGGGATAGGATTGAAGGATTTACAATAGTGATGCAATTGGTGAAAGAAGGAGGCATTAGACCCTATCCACCCTTAATGAAAACTTCAGGAAATCCTAACATAGATCCAAGTTTGGAAAACTTCACGTCTGTAGGAGACTTTGTGAAAATGTTTGCAACTTGATCTTTTGTAGGGAAAAAAAGAACTTCAATAAATTGATCGTGAATGTTCTTTCTGATGAAGTGCATGTGTATCTTGATGTGTTTGTTGCGTTTATGTTGAACTGAGTCTTTGGCGAGCTTGATGGCACTCTGATTGTCACACCAAAGACATGTAAGATGTTGCTGCTAGAATCCAAAATACAAAAGGATTTGTCGAAGCCACAAGGCTTCCTAACTTTCATTTACCATTGCTTGGTACTCTTCTTCTGCTAAAGAAAGTGCAATAGCATGTTGTTTCTTACAGGCCCAAATGACAGGTCCTGAATCAAGGCTAAAATCATGATAACCAGCAGTAGACTTCCAATCATCAGGGTCATCAACCCAATCTGAATAAGTGAAACTAACCAATAAAGGAGTCCCCCTGAACTGTAATGTATCCTGAACTGAACTGTACCCCAGACATACCAAAGTATTCTTTTAGTTGCTTTCCAATGGATTTCATGGGGTATTTTCATATATCGGGCAACAATACCAAGAGAAAAGGAAATATTAGGATGGGTATGAGTCAAGTATAAGAGGCTACCAACTAACAAACGATACAAGGTGGCATCAACTTTGTGATAAGTACAGGTGGTAGCAAGCTTGACTCCAGACTGGAAGTGAGAAGGGGTTGGTTCACAATATTCCATGTGAAAGCAACAAATAATTTCACAAGTATACTTAGACTAGGAGAGAAAAATTCCTTCATTGGTTTGCAAAACTTGGAGGCCAAGGAAATAGTGCAAAAAAACTAACTCTGTCATTTCAAATTTATTCTTAAGGCTATTTTTCACATAGTTTAAATTTTTTTATTCACTACCCATAAGGATAAGGTCATTAACATAAAGGACAATGATTATGAGATGAATTTGTACTTTCTTGGTATAGACATTAGGATCAGAATGGCATCTAGAAAATTTAGTGTCAATAAGAAAGTTGTCCATTTTGGCATACCCAGTTCCAGGATCTTGCTTAAGACCATAAAAAGATTTCTTAAGGTGAAAAAAAGGCTAGAGTCATTCTAAAAATATCCAAGCGGTTGTTCCATGTAGGTTTCTTATTGAAAATCCGCATGAAATATGGTGGATTTAACATCCATTTGATGGAGCTCCCATTTATGTGAGGCAACAAGGGAAAGAACAAGGTGTATGGAATTCATTTTGGCTACTGGGAAAATGTTTCATTATAGTCAATTCCTTCAACCTGGGAAAATCTTTTGGAAACTAACCAAGCCTTGTTCCTTTCAACACTTCCATTTGATCCATACATAGTTCTATAGACCCATTTACATATAACAAGTTTTCTTCCTTTTGGAAGAGGTACAAGATCCCAAGTATCATTTTCCATTAAAAAATGATACTCTCAATTCATTGTTGTATCCCAATCAGAATGACCTGAAGCTTCTGCGAATGTCCCTGGATAATGAGTCTTTAAAACTTGAGCCAAAATAGAAGAGCCTCGTTGGAACTGCGAACGTGTCTGAAACAAAATCACCAACTACTTCTCATATTGAGCGAACCCATATAGGAAGTGGTGGTGTTGTTGTTGGTTTAGGTTCAATGGACTCATCTAGAGGAGGGTGAGAAGGAAGGGGTGGATTTTCATCCTCGCTGTCATCATTTGAAGAAGAAAACATAATAGGAACAAAGGAAGGAACATATGTTGAAGATGTCTCACAGGCCGAAGAAAGCACAATCATTGAATTAGGCTCACAGGACAACATTTTCATCACATTTAACATCTATTCTAATAATAACTTCATTACAATGTGACGAAGAATTATGTAACCTTTGAAGTCTTCAGAAAAATGAACAAATATACACTTATGACTTTTAGGTTGCAATTCTTTCCTTTTCTCATCATGAATGTGAGCCCGTGCTATAATGCCAAATACATGGAAGTGAATTACATCTGGTTTAATTTTAGTCCATGCTTCTTCTGGTGTTATATTTTTAAGAGCCTTTGTGAGAGTGCAATTTACTATGTAATTTTCATATTTGATGGCTTCTTCCCAATACTTTAGACTTAATCCCTTAGATTGGATCACACAATTAGCCATGTCTTTTAATGTGTGGTTCTTTCTCTCAACAACACCATTTTGTTGTGGTGTATATGGAACAGTGTGTTGCATTTGCATTTCCTGTGTAGTCCAGTAACTTGTAAAATTATTGTTCACATATGCACCTCCATTATATGTTCTTAACCTTTGAATTTGATGTCCATATTGCTTTTCTACAAGGGCCTTGTAGGCTAGAAGCTTGTCAAAATCTTCTCTCTTAAGCTCTAAGAAGTAAACCCAAGTACGTCTGAAAAAGTCATCACTGAATGTTAAGAAATACTTTCACCCAGAAAATGAAAAAGAATAAATTGGACCACACATGTTACTATGAACAAGTTGTAAAGGGCCCGAGGCATTCCAAGAGGCACGTTTGTCAAAATTGTCCTGATGATGTTTTTCAAGAATACAATCGGCACAAACAACATATCTTCATGAAACAAGAGGAATACTAATCACCATCTATTGATTGCATAGTTGCTTTAATGAGCGCTAGTTTAGAAGACCAAACCACTCACACCAAATTTATCTCAAGTCATTGCTATGAGCAACAAAAAATGATGGAAAAGATGATCACCCAAAGTTTTCAAACTTGTACAACCTGGTAATATCATCAACAATTCCAGTTGCAAGAACATGCTTAGGATCTTTTAGATCCTTGATTACAACTTGGTGAGGTGGAAACTATACAGTTTTACCTTCACCTGAATGAGTTATTTGATATACTGATAGAAGATTACAAAAAATACTTGGAACAAAGAATACATCATTGAAATGACCATTATCTACTTGAATTATTCCAAATCCTACAACACTAAGATATCTATCATCACCAACAAATAATTTCTACATGTTACTTTCATTTAGAGAATAAAATATGGATTTATCCTTATCCATATGATAAGATGGTCCAAAATCGATAAGCCACTCATCCGAAGAAGAAGTAGAAATTGCATTGAAGGAGAAACTAGATGCAGAAAGTACAAGTCCATGAGAAGAATAAGAAGAAGTATAATTAATACTGATGTTATGCTTCTTCATTGTTGCTTTCAAAGCTACCATTTTCTTGAAAAATATGGAATCATCATGACCATCTTTCCCACAATAGTTGCAATGTCTGTCAGTCTTCTTATTTTTAAATTTTGCTCATTTGTCACCATTAGGAGTTTAAGTTGTCTGAGTGGGATTGGGAACCTTGTTTTTCTTTTTGTTTTGGAGAGGATTTTTCTTCTTGGGATTCTTCTCTTTATCTTTCTATTGTGTGATTAAGGCTTTGTTGGAGGTACCTGCAGTGTTGATCACTCAAATTTGTACAAGCTTATCTTTCTCTCTAATCAAAGCATCAAAAAAAGACTTAAAAGTGGGTTTTTTGATAAGTTTTCCCTAGAGCCTCTCTCATGGCATAAAAGGTAGATAAAAACAGATAATATGCACTACCTAGCTTAGAAAGAATAATATAGATGCAACAGTCTTCCTCCAACTTTATGTTACACTCTTCACATAAAACTCTAAGTGTTTTAAACATAGATAGATAGTCTTCAATGCAAGAAAAATCATTTGGACTTAAATTCAATATTTGATTTTCTAACTAATGTGCTCGAATAATATTTTGTTTGTCAAACACCGATTCAAGATTTTCCGAAGCTTCAACGGGGTCATTAATTTCTTGATGATGGAACCTTAAATCAGGAGAGATGGACATTCCGATCATTCCATGTGCTTCGTCATTCCTATTATACCATTTTACTTTATTTTCATCATCAACGGGTTCTTTTTCCTTTCCCAAAGTAATCTGGTACATGCCTTTACTTTTTAGTAAATCCTTCATATGGGATTTCCATTGGAAGTAGTTGATGTTGGTAAGAAAAATATCACTAGAAGAAGCCATATTAAATATGTAGATAATATGGATTTAAAAACTAAAAATGATGATATGGATGGAAAGATCTTAAAAAATTAGGCGGTTTTAAAAAAATGACAGTGAAAACGGACTTCGGATGTGAAAGTTATTCCTTCACTTTTACGAATAAGTTGCTTTGTGAAGTGACCCACTTTTATAAAAACAAGTGGGGATCACATTTACAATGAAGTTACGTTATAAAAGAAAGTTGCATGCAGGATATGTAACTTTTAAATAAAATATTAAATATACTTATAGTGATTCACTTTTATACTTGAAGTGAAATAGACTTTACAATGGATGTATGAACATTTTCCAAACAAGTAACAAAAAGGAGACTTGAACTCAAGACCTCTTACTTAATAAGGAAACTTTTAACCAACTGAGTTAGCAATGCATATTGTATTGTTTAGAAGGAGGATTGGGGGTGGTGGTGTTGTTGTGGAAAACGGATTTGGAGAATGTGCTCATAAAAAACTATTTTCACACAAAGAAAAAATTTTGTTTCTCGATGACAACAAGGGTTAGACCTCAATTAGCTTACCCAAAAAATGCACCTTTTCCTATATGTTTATGATTTCTGAGATCGCATAGGACGCGGGGCAAAGAGAATACACAGATCTAAAAGAGTAACAACCCAGAAACAAAAAAATATAAAACCAAAATAATACTATGCAAAATTTTGAAAAAGGCGTATTCAAACTATATACCTCTAGATCTGACTGAAATGGTCATATCTTGGGAAAACAAAAACCTTTTCGAGTGAAACGAAAAATGTTTTTAATTGAAAGGAGTGCTCTGGATGTAATGGAATAGTCCTCTCATCCCATAGATGTGAAAAAATGGCATAAACGAGAGATGAGACATTTCGGCTTCACAATTTCGATCTACAATGGGAGCGGGTCTTCAAACAGGCTATGATACCATGTTTGAAAACAAAGTTATTCCAACAGAGGATGAACACCTTCAGTAACTTCTCACACAACCAAATCAAAGTTTAACACATCGATATTTTGACATGGTAAAACCCCTGCGGGGAAACATTCATGGCCCCAACCAACGCGACCACTTGGAGGAATTTATTAATGCAAAAAAAAAAGATTAAAGAGAGATTTTACAAGAGAGTTTGTCACAATCGATCATCGAAAAATGAACCTCCATTCTCTTTAAACAGAGATCATAGACCAATCAGGTGTTAAGCCACAAATCAATGTAGCCGTTAAGATCAAGGAGAATA
The DNA here is from genome assembly GCA_032191745.1 of Picea mariana. Lineage (NCBI taxonomy): Eukaryota > Viridiplantae > Streptophyta > Pinopsida > Pinales > Pinaceae > Picea > Picea mariana. The sequence continues at coordinate 34,455 of JASDQU010209695.1, forward strand.
TGAACCGTCAAGTCACTCTATGTCGGGAACATAACGTGACCAACTTATTTCCTAACTACAAATGCATACTAAAGAAACACACTAAGAAACACACTTTTACCTAACGACACATTAGACCAAGTATATATTAACTAACTCGTAAGTGTCTAAATATCCTAGCACAGAGGAGTTTCGCAATACTAAAACCAACATTTTTTGTTCTTTTGTTGACTTTAGAAAATATTTTGATGTGGTTCCTAGGAAAAACCTTTGGGATAGGTTGGAAGAGATAAAAGTTCATTTCGGGTTGAGGGATGCTACAATAAGGTTATATGAGAATATTATTTCCAATTTTAAGAACACTAAGGGATGGTCGAAAGTGATTAATGACAATATTGGAGTCAAGCAAGTTTGTCCCTTATCCCCTACCCTTTTTGGCATATACATTGACAAGTTAGAAGATTTCTTGGAAGAAGGAGGTTGTGTTGGCCCTACTCTCACTAGTATATTCATCAATCTTCTTCTTTATGATGATTATATTATTCTTATGGCGAGGAGTCCCCATGATCTTGGAAAGCAACTAAGAATCCTCAAGGATTTTTTCTTCAATACGGGTATTAATGTTAATACAGATAAGATTGAGGTCATGATCATTAAATCTAATAAGATCACTTATGATACCATCATATATGACAACAACTTGGAGGAAGTGACTTCATACAAATTTCTTGGAATCGATATTCACCATAAGCTCAACTGGAATTATAGCATTGATAAAACGATTATTAGGGGATGGAAAGTTTATTATGGGATTGAAAACAATTGTCAATCAACTGATCTTTGGATATGTGATAAGAAGAAACTCCTTTTTCAGACTCTTGTTACACATGTTATTCTATATGGATGTGAGATCTAGGGATGACATATCTCTCGTGAATTCTGGAGAAAGATAGAGAAAATCAAAAAGTATTTTATAACCTATAATCTGAAAATTAAAGGAAATACACCCTATACAATCCTCCTCTTAGAAGAAACCCTTTCCCCCATTGAGAGCACAATTATGACTAGATTCCTAATGAATAATAACACATTAAATAACATGGAAGGAAATAGGCTTCCTAAAATTGCTTCAAAATACAGTCATAAACACCTTCGACTCAAACGAGGATGGCATAAAGATGACCAAACTTGGGTAATCCATTGGGGAGTCATGGAAGAAAACATTTATTATTATTTATTTATTGATTTACTGGGGGAATCGGCAACTCATGGTTCTCGTACTCGCGTGACATGGGGTCGATCCCCCTCGGCTACCACTATAACCCTAGGTGCAACCACCCAGCCCACAAGAATGGCGCACGAGTAAATCCGGGTGAGAATCGAACATGAGACTTCATTTTACAAATCTCCTTCCATTTACAAGGCACTTGCCAATCCATCTACACTCGTGCGGGCATGGAAGAGAACATTTTGGAGAATAAAGATACTATTAAAAATATCATTAAATCGAAATCTAAGGAGAAAATGTGGCGTGACAAAGAGTTCAAGGGAAAATTAAAATTAAGGTATTATAAGGATGTAATCAACGCTAATCTAGAAGATCAAAATTATCTCTATGTTTTGGCAAGTGTAAAGAAAAAACTAAGCATTGCTAAGATAAGAACAAATAAAAAAATAACCATTGCTAAGGTAAGAACAAATTCTTACTAGTTCCATAGTAAAACAAGGCTTTGGTAAATTCCTAAAACGTCATGTGATGAAAGAGTTCATCACCTTTGTGACACTAAAAAGGTTGAAGATGAAAAACCTTTTTTCTTAGATTGTCCAACCTACACCCAGATTAGATCTCAATTTCAAAATATTTGTAGCACTACCAACCTTCCTCACCTTTTAACTCAACAAAATTATGATGATCTTAGAAAGCTTCTCTTAATAGTAGAAACAAAATTCTAAAGAATTACAAGAATTCATTTAACCTCTTAAAATCTCATAGAAAAATTTGATAGCACTTGAACGATCAATATCATCATCTTTTAATGATTTGAAAATTATATTTCTTAAAAAAAAATAAAAACATAATAATTATATGAAAATCTATTTAAATTCAAATATTTAAATTCAAATATTTCGATTAAATTGGTGTAGTCATTTTAATAAATTTTGACCTTTTGAATATTACTTAATAAGTTTTTTTTTTAATATAATATATGTTTGTCTTCACTTCTTAGTACACTTGTTTCTACACATCTTAAACATGTGTCTATTAAAAAACAATCATTCAATAGTATTGAAAAGAAATGCTTTGATTATATTTCATATATTTTATTTTACACGAATCACTATCTACGCTAAGTTATGGCTCACAGGGTATGGGATGGCTAAAGTCGGTGGTTATGGTCATCGTGGTACACCAACATCAACAAAGACTTGTGAATATAGGATGGTTGCATTTCACGTTTCAAACTATTCAGCCTAGAACCTGTAGTCATGGTCACTGTCGCTCATTAAAAACAATGGACAATCCAAAACATCAAACATCATTATATTATTTTATTTTATTTTATTATGTTATAATTTAAAAGTAAAAACATTATTATTTTATTTTATTGGTTTTTTTTGTTTGTTAATTTGTGTGGAACTTGTTGGCTACATGATTAACATATGGCTTGAGAAACCGTGACTCAGGGGCATCTAAGTCGTCAAAATCACCCGGGGATCGCACCTGGCCTGAGCCACACCAACCCTTAACATGGTTGGATTTTTTGTCCCCGCAGGGTTCGAACCGGTGACTTTAACATCACGGAGTGGCTTAACAACACACTCCGTCACCAACTGTCCTACACCTCGGGAACTTATTTTATTGAGTTATAATCTAAAAGTAACAATTTTATTGAATAATACGTTCAAATTTAAAGAAATAGAGTATGGTATGTATATCTTAATAAATTTTAATATTCATATAATTATCTTTATTTTACAAATAAGGAAATATTATACATTTTCTGACTTAAATCATAACCTTAAAATCATATTATTATTATTAAATTTTTATAAATTTTAACAGTCACACACCTGTTATTATTTCACAAACAAAGAGATCTGATACATTTTCTGACTTTGACAACAACATTAAAATTAAATTATTATTAATAAATTTTTCAACAATTAAATTATTATTAGTAAAACATCCCTTTTAAACTAGAGCACGAAGCGGGTGGTCCTCCTTGTTCATTCAAAACAATAAAAAAATTGCAATATTAAAAGCAATATGAAATCCACTTTTCATAACTTTAAAATTAAACTATTATTATTAAATTTCTATAAATTTTAATAGTCATACAGCTGTACTTATTCCACAAAAAGATCTAATAATTTTTTTGACTTTGACAATAACCTTAAAATAAAATTATTATTATTAAATTTTTCAACCACTATTGAGAGATCACAGGTTCAAATCCAGAAGGGGTAGGGTATGTATACCTTCATAGAATTTACCAATGAAATTGCTGGGCGGAGGGAGGTCCCTTGTTCCAGGACAAACAAGAGAGTCTTATATACTAATCTGATGTGCTGACTTAGCCGTGACCTTAAAAATAGATTATTATTATTATTATTATTAAATTTTTCAAACATTGTTCGAGGACAATAAAGAGAGTCTCATATACTAATCTGATGTGCTGGCTTAACCGTGACTTTAAAAATAGATTATTATTATTATTATTATTATTAAATTTTTCAACCATTGTACTCTTAATTCATTAAAAACATCCTTTTAAACTGAGCGGGAAGCCGGTAGTTCTTATTGTTCTTTAAAAACAATAAAAAAACGTGCAATATTGAAAACATCCTATTCTTAATTCATTAAAAACAATAAAAATAGATTATTATTATTATTATTAAATTTTTCAATCATTATATTCTTAATTCATTAAAAAAAAAAGCATCCCTTTAAACTTGAGCGGCCAGTGGTTCTTGTTCGGCCAGTGGTTCTTGTTGTTCATTAAAAACAATAAAGAACGTGCAATATTGAAAGCAATGTGAAATCCACTTTATGGATTGGAAAAGGCCACGCAATAATTTTCAAGTATGGTTTTCGCTCACGCCAATGCCTATGCCTTACTCCGAGCGTTCACGATGATTATTTAGCGCTCATTTCGCCGAAGTTATAGGGAATGGATTTCTGTTAACGTTCATCACAACGCAATTATAGATATTTGCGGGACGTGAGACCAGATATTTGCGGGACGTAAAACCCCATGCTATATTTTTTCCTGTACACACTAATTTCTATTCCATATAGCCCCAATGTTGTAACTAGTGGCTCTAATATCATATTGTAACATACCCGATGATCTTTATGGACTATTGAGGCTGCGAGGTGCTTCATAACCACAGAAAAACATTCTTGAACAAATAACAAAATATAATTAAATATATAACATGAACATCAATAATTTGACATGTACACACTAATTTCTATTCCATATAGCCCCAATGTTGTAACTAGTGGCTCTAATATCATATTGTAACATACCCAATGACCTTTATGGACTATTGAGGCTGAGAGGTGCTTCATAACCACATAAAAACATTCTTGAACAAATAACAAAACATAATTAAATATATAACATGAACATCAATAATTTGACATGTTCATAAGAAAATCAAGAACACTCATTTTCTACAAATTCGTCATCAATTGTTTGTAGAAGAAGGATGTTTCTCGCAACCATAAGCTCTCTATTACACCTAAAGAGCCATGCCATAGGGTGTTGAGCCATGCCAATAGGAAATCCATTGGTGATAATTCCTATGGCATGGCTCCAGTTCCTCTCACATATCAAAATTGCCAAAATTCCCACGTTAACTTCCANCCCCCCCCCCCCAAAAAAAAAACAACCCTCTTCTACCTCAAACTACAAAACCTTAGGATTGGGATTCCATTAATATAAAAAATTTCCTCTTCACACAATAACATTTTCCCTATAGTATCATGGTTGTAATTATTAGTAACTTATGGATGTAAAATTATGGAATTTTAGTTTTAGATAAAAAAAAAAAAGTCAAGGGAGAATAAATGATAATAAAGAAATGACTTCCATGCCCAAAATCATACAATATATTTGCATGAAAATAAGAGACCATGGGCCTCCTTGAGAGGTACAATTATTTCACTTTGGAAACTAATATCAATGTTAATAATAATCATAAATCAAAAATTTAATGAATCTAAGACAATAATAAAATATTATTATTCTCACTTGTTCTCCTAAGCCCCCTTTCTTTCCCATCACATGGATTCATAGCCCCCTATTATTTGTCCTTCTTATTTTGCAACCTATTTTTTATTTATATTATAGTTCAATGTACAAATTACAAGCCACCTGTGTACATATTATATACTTTTCATCATATACATATATACATTAATAATAATGGGATCCAAACTTGGGTATTACAATATTCCTACATATTCTATAACTCCTTGGATGAGATGCTTATAATCAAAATAGGGAAGTGTCTATTCAACATATAATGCGATGAGAAAACCAAATGGCTACCCTGCAGATGCATTGCGGAAGATTTTAGGAGTGGAAAATGTCAATTATAAAGTATGTTAGGAAAGGTGTGTTACACACCTCGAATGCATACATGTGTGCTACTCATGCATGTGGCTATGCATGCAAACTTAGCATATTAAATAAATGACTATATGGAAACCTAATGTATTAAATCAAAGAAGCCATGTGATATATAAATTGTTGTGGATATTCCACTGGAACAATTCGTCACAACAGATCTGATAAATGAAACTTAAATCTACACTATGAAGGTTAAATTCCTTTAGATTCCAAAATATTTAGTTAGCAATTTTATGCTTATGCATGAAATAGATAAAATGTGCAAAATAGAGAACAATAAAGTACAATCACACACCATTCACAAGATAACACAAATGCTTTCTCTGGGAAATTAATACAAGACAAAACTGAGCTAGAAGGTGAGGTTGATTTGCTCTCTTTTCTCTGGTATGGAAGCAATGCAAGTACAAAGGGGAAGGCACTCTCTATGTAGTTACCTGTGACCTGTGGCCTGTTAGTCTCATTTAATGCCTCAAACTGGCTTAAGAAGGTTCCAAACCCTAATTTTCCAAACTAGGACTTACCACTAAAATGACCTTGCAAGTTGATTCCTCTAATTTTTTCCATTTTGAAAGCATTGAGATAGATGAAAAATAACATAATTATCCAATTCATATCACCATGCATCAAAATCATTCATGACACCAACTCAATGCACACGTGCAATGTGTCTTGCATAAGGAGAAAATGATGCATCTCTCGGGCATCGTCTCCTACCTGCTTCAACCAAAATCCACGCAAAGTTATGATTTTTCTCATCCAGGGAGTCACGTTCCATGAATCTCTTGGGCACGAACCTTTGGGCATCATCCATGGCCCCAACCAACGTGGAAACTTGGAGCAATTTTTTAATGCAAAAGAAAAATATTACAGAGAGATTTTACAATAGAGTTTCTCACAATCGAGCATCGGAAAATGACCCTCCATGCTCTTTAAATAGAGATCATGGACCAATCAGGTGTTAATCCACGAATCAATGTAGCCATTAAGACCGAGGAGAATATGAACCATCAGATCACTTTATGTCAAGAACATATCGTGACAGTAGAATTTCCCGACTACAATTCCATAATAATGCATACTAAAGAAACACACTAAGAAACACACTTTTACCTGAAGACAAAATAAATTAAGTAGATCTTAACTAACTCCTAAGTGTCTAAATATTATAAGATCCCCCCTTAAGAACAACTTGGGATAAGATTGAAGGATTTACAATAGTGACACAATTGGTGAAAGAAGGAGGCATTATACCCTATCCCCCCTTAATGAAAACTTCATGAAATCCTAACATAGATCCAAGTTTGGAAAACTTCACGTCTGTAAGAGACTTTGTGAAAATGTCTGCAACTTGATCTTTTGTAGGGAAAAAAGAACATCAATAAATTGATCATGAATGTGCTTTCTGATGAAGTGCATGTGTAGCTTGATGTGTTTTTTGCGTTTATGTTGAACTGATTCTTTGGCAAGCTTGATGGCACTCTGATTGTCGCACCAAAGGCTTGTAAGATGTTGCTGCTGGAATCCAAAATACAAAAGGATTTGTCGAAGCCACAAGCCTTCCTGACTTTCATTTACCACTGCTTGGTACTCTACTTTTGCTAAAGAAAGTGCAATAGCATGTTGTTTCTTACACCCCCAAGTGATAGGTCCTGAATCAAGGATGAAAACATGATAACCTGCAGTAGACTTCCAATCATCAGGGTCGTTAGCCCAATCTAAATAAGTGAAACCAACCAATAAAGGAGTCCCCCTGAACTGTAATGTATCCTGAATTGAACTGTACCCCAGACATACCAAAGTATTCTTTTAGTTTCTTTCCAATGGATTTCATGGGATATTTTCATATATCGGCCAACAAGACCAAGAGAAAAGGAAATATTAGGATGGGTATGAGTCAAGTATAAGAGGCTACCAACTAACAAACGGTACAAGGTGGCATCAACTTCGTGATAAGTATAGGTGGCAGAAAGCTTAACTCCAAACTGGAAGTGAGAAGGGGTTGGTTTACAATATTCCATTTGAAACCGATAAAGAATTTCACAAGCATACTTAGACTAGGAGAGAAAAATTCCTCCATTGGTTTGCAAAACTTGGAGGCCAAGGAAATAGTGCAAAAAAACTAACTCTGTCATTTCAAATTTATTCTTAAGGCCAGTTTTCACATAGTTTAAAATTTTTTATTCACTGCCAGTAAGGATAAGGTCATTAACATAAAGGACAAGAATTATGAGATGACTTCATACTTTCTTGGTATAGACATTAGGATCATAATGGCATCTAGAAAATTTAGTGTCAATAAGAAAGTTGTCCATTTTGGCATACCAAGTTCGGGGATCTTGCTTAAGACCATAAAGAGATTTCTTAAGGCGAAAAAAAAGGCTAGAGTCATTCTAAAAATATCCAGGCGATTGTTCCATGTAGGTTTCTTATTGCAAATCCCCATGAAATAAGGCGGATTTAACATCCATTTGATGGAGCTCTCATTTATGTGAGGCAGGAAGGGAAAGAACAAGGTGTATGGAATTCATTTTGGCTACCGGGAAAATGTTTCATTATAGTGAATTCCTTCAACCTGGGAAAATCTTTTGGAAACTAACCAAGCCTTGTGCCTTTCAACACTTCCATTTGATCCATACATAGTTCTATAGACCCATTTACATATAACAAGTTTTCTTCATTTTGGAAGAGGTAGAATATCCCAAGTATCGTTTTCCATTAAAAAATGATACTCTCAATTCATTGTTGTATCACAATCAGGATGACCTGAATCTTCTGCGAATGTCTCTGGATAGTGAGTCTCTAAAACTTGAGCCAAAATAGAAGAGCCTCATTGGAACTGTGAACGTGTCTGAACAAAATCACCAACTACTTCTCATGTTGAACGAACCCATATAGGAAGCGGTGGTGTTGTTGTTGGTTTAGGTTCAATGGACTCATCTAGAGGAGGGTGAGCAGGAAGGGGTGGATTTTCATCCTCACTGTCATCATCTGAAGAAGAAAACATAATACGAACAAAGGAAGGAACACGTGTTGAATATGGCTCGCAGGCCGAAGAAAGCACAATCGTCGAATTAGGCTCAGAGGACAACATTTTCATCAAATTTAACATCTATTCTAATAATAACTTCATTACAATGTGGTTGAAGAATTATGTAACCTTTGAAATCTTCAGAAAAACGAACAAATATACGTGCTTCTAATTTTTAGGTTGCAATTCTTTCCTTTTCTCATCATGAATGTGAGCCCGTGCTATAATGCCAAATACGTGAAAGTGAATTACATCTGGTTTAATTTTAGTCCATGCTTCTTTTGGTGTTATATTTTTAAGAGCCTTTGTGGGAGTGCAATTTACTATGTAATTTTCATATTTGATGGCTTCTTCCCAATACTTTAGACTTAATCCCTTAGATTGGATCACCCAATTAGCCATTTCTTTTAATGTGTGGTTCTTTCTCTCAACAACACCATTTTTTTGTGGTGTATATGGAACAGTGTGTTGCATTTGCATTTCTTGTGTAGTCCAGTGACTTGTAAAATTATTTTTCACATATTCACCTCCATTATATGTTCTTAACCTTTGAATTTGATGTCCATATTGCTTTTCTACAAGGTCCTTGTAGGCTAGAAACTTGTCAAAAACTTGTCTCTTAAGCTCTAAGAAGTAAACCCAAGTACGACTGAAAAAGTTATCAATGAAAGTTAAGAAATACTTGCACCCAGAAAATGAAGAAGAATAAATTGGACCACGCAAGTCACAATGAACAAGTTGTAAAGGGCCCGAGGCATTCCAAGAGGCACGTTTGTCAAAATTGTCGTGATGATGTTTTTCGAGAATACAATCAACACAAACAACATATCTGCATGAAACAAGAGAAAGACTAATCACCATCTATTGATTGCATAGTTTCTTCAATGAGCGCTAGTTTAGATGACCAAACCACTCACACCAAATTTTTCTCAAGTCATTGCTATGAGAAACAAAAAATGATGGAAAAGATGATCACCCAATGTTTTCAAACTTGTACAACCTGGTAATATCATCAACAATTCCAGTTGCAAGAACATGCTTAGGATCTTTTAGATCCTTGATTACAACATGGTGAGGTGGAAACTCTACAGTTTTACCTTCATCTGAATGAGTTATTTGATATACTGGTAGAAGATTACAGGAAATACTTGGAACAAAGAATACATCATTGAAATGACCATTATCTACTTGAATTATTCCAAATCTTACAACACTAATATATCTATCATCACCAACAAATAATTTCTTCGTGTTACTTCCATTTAGAGAAGAAAATATGGATTTATCCTTATCCATATGATAAGATGATCCAAAATCAATAAGCCACTCATCCGAAGAAGAAGTAGAAGTTTCATTGAAGGAGAAACCAGACGCAGAAAGGACATGTCCATGAGAAGAAGAAGAAGAAGTATAATCAATACCGATGTTATGCTTCTTCATCGTTGCTTCTAAAGCTACCATTTTCTTGAAAAATATGGAATCATCATGACCATCTTTACCACAAAAGTTGCAATGTCTGTCAGTCTTCTTATTTTTAAATTTTGCTCATTTGTCACCATTAGGAGTTAAAGTTGTCTGAGTGGGTTTGGGAACCTTGTTATGCTTTTTGTTTTGGCGAGGATGTTTCTTCTTGGGATTCTTCTCTTTATCTTTCTGCTGGGCGATTAAGGCTTTGTTGGAGGTACCTGCAGTGTTGATCACTCAAAGTTGTACAAGCTTATCTTTCTCTCTAATCAAAGCATCACAAAAAGACTCAAAAGTGGGTTTTTGATAAGTTTTCCCTAGAGCCTCTCTCATGGCATAAAAGGTAGATAAAAACAGATAATATGCACTACCTAGGTTAGAAAGAATAATATAGATGCAACAGTCTTCCTCCAACTTTATGTTACACTCTTCACATAAAGTTCTAAGTGTTTTAAACTTAGATAGATAGTCTTCGGTGCAAGAAAAACCATTTGGACTTAAAGTCAATATTTGATTTTCTAACTAATGTGCTCGAATAATATTTTGTCTGCCAAACACAGATTCAAGATTTTCCCAAGCTTCAACGGGGTCATTAATTTCTTGAAGGCGAAACCTTAAATCAGGAGAGATGGACATTCCGATCATTCCATGTGGTTCGTCATTCCTAGTATCCCATTTTACTTTATTTTCATAATCAACGGGTTCTTTATCATTTCCCAAAGTAATCTGGTACATGCCTTTACTTCTTAATAAATCCTCCATATGGGATTTCCATTGGAAGTAGTTGGTGTTGGTAAGAAAAATATCACTAGAAGAAGCCATATTAAATATGTAGATAATATGGATTTAAAAACTGAAAATGATGATATGGATGGAAAGATCTCAAAAAATTAGGCGGTTTTAAAAAAATGACAGTGAAAACGGACTTCGGATGTGAAATTTATTCCCTCACTTTTATGAATAGGTTGCTTCGTGAAGTGACCCACTTTTATAAAAACAAGTGGGGATCACATTTACAATGAAGTTACTTTATAAAAGAAAGTTGCATGCATGATATATAACTTTTAAATAAAATATTAAATATACTTATAGTGATTCACTTTTATACTTGAAGTGAAATACACTTTACAATGGATGCATGAACATTTTCCAAACAAGTAACAAAAAAAAGACTTGAACTCAAGACCTCTTACTTAATAAGGAAACTTTTAACCAACTGAGTTAGCAACGCATATTGTATGGTTTAGAAGGAGGATTGGGGGTGTCGTTGTTGTTGTGGAAGACAGATTTGGAGAGTGTGCTCATAAAAAGATATTTTCACACAAGGAAAAAATTTTGTTTCTCGATGACAACAAGGGTTAGACCTCAGTTAGCTTACCCGAAAAATGCACCTTTTCCTATATGTTTCTGATTTTCCGAGATCGCATAGGACGCGGGGAAAATAGAATACACAGATCTAAAAGAGTAACGACCCAGAAACAAAGAAATATAAAACCAAAATAATACTATGCAAGAATTTGAAAATGGCGTATTCAGACTATATACCTATAGATCTGACTGAAATGGTCATATCTTGGAAAAAAAAGAAACCTTTTCGAGTGAAACGAAAAATGTTTCTAATTGAAATGAGCGCTCTGGATGCAATGGAATAGTCCTCTCATCCCATCGATGTGTGAAAATGGCAGAAACCAGAGATGAGACAATTCAGCTTCACGATTTCGATCTACAGTGGGAGCGGGTCTTCAAATAGGCTATGATACCATGTTTAAAAACAAAGTTATTCCAACAGAGGATGAACACCTTCAATAACTTCTCACACAACCAAATCAAAGATTAACACATCGATATTTTGACATGGTAAAACCCCTACGGGGAAACATCCACGACCCCAACCAACGCGACCACTTGGAGGAATTTATTAATGCCAAAAAAAAAGATTAAAGAGAGATTTTACAAGAGATTTTGTCACAATCGATCATCCGAAAACGACCCTCCATTCTCTTTAAATAGAGATCATGGACCAATCAGGTGTTAAGCCACAAATCAATGTAGCCGTTAAGATCAAGGAGAATATGAACTGCCAGGTCACTCTATGTCGGGAACATAACGTGACCAACAGATTTGCTAACTACAAATGCATACTAAAGAAACACACTAAGAAACACACTTTTACCTAACGACACATTCGACCAAGTATATATTAACTAACTCGTAAGTGTCTAAATATCCTACCATAGAGGAGTTTCGCAATACTAAAACCAACCTTTTTTGTTCTTTTGTTGACTTTAGAAAATATTTTGATGTGGTTCCCAAGAAAAACCTTTGGGATAGGTTGGAAGAGATAAAAGTTCATTTCGAGTTGAGGGATGTTACAATAAGGTTGTATGAGAATGTTATATCCAATTTTAAGAACACTAAGGGATGGTCGAAAGTGATTAACTGCAATATTGGAGTCAAACAAGTTTATCCCTTATCCCCGACCCTTTTTGGCATATACATTGACAAGTTAGAAGATTTCTTGGAAGAAGAAGGTTGTGTTGGCCCTACTCTCACTAGTATATTCATCAATCTTCTTCTTTATGATAATTATAATATTCTTATGGCAAGGAGTCCCCATGATCTTGGAAAGCAACTAAGAATCCTCAAGGATTTTTTCTCCAATACGGGTATTAATGTTAATACAGAGAAGACTGAGGTCATGATCATTAAAACTAATAAGATCACTTATGATACCATCATATATGACAACAACTTGGAGGAAGTGACTTCATACAAATTTCTTGGAATCGATATTCACCATAAGCTCAACTGGAATTATAGCATTGATAAAACGATTATTAGGGGATGGAAAGCTTATTATGGGATTGAAAACAATTGTCAATCAACTGATCTTTGGATATGTGATAAGAAGAAACTCATTTTTCAGACTCTTGTTACACATGTTATTCTATATGGATGTGAGATCTAGGGATGACGTATCTCTCGTGAATTCTGGAGAAAGATAGAGAAAATCAAAAAGAATTTTATAACCTATAATCTCAAAATTAAAGGAAATGCACCCTATCCGATCCTCCTCTTAGAAGAAACCCTTTCCCCCATTGAGAGCACAGTTATGACTAGATACCTAATGAATAATAACACATTAAATAACATGGAAGGAAATAGGCTTCCTAAAATTGCTTCAAAATACAGTCATAAACACCTTCGACTCAAACGAGGATGTCATAAAGATGACCAATCTAGGCTAATCCATTGGGGAGTCATGGTAGAGAACATTTTGGAGAATAAAGATACTATTAAAAATATCATTAAATTGAAATTTAAGGAGAAAATGTGGCGTGACAAAGAGTTAAAGGAAAAATTAAAATTAAGGTATTATAAGGATGTAATCAACATTAATCTAGAAGATCAAAATTATCTCTATGTTTTGGCAAGTGTAAAAAAAAACTAAGCATTGCTAAGATAAGAACAAATAAAAAAAAACATTGCTAAGGTAAGAACAAATTCTTACTAGTTCCATAGTAAAACGGGGCTTTGGTAAATTCCTAAAACTTCATGTGATGAAAGAGTTCATCACCTTTGTGACACTAAGAAGGTTGAAGATGAAAAACATTTTTTCTTAGATTGTCCAACCTACACCTAGATTAGATCTCAATTTCAAAATATTTGTAGCACTACCAACCTTCCTAACCTTTTAACTCAACAAAATTATGATGATCTTAGAAAGCTTTTCTTAATAGTTGAAAAAAATTCTAAAAAATTGCAAGAATTCATTTAACCTCTTAAAATCTCAAAAAAAAATTTGATGGCAATCAACATCATCATCTTTTAATGATTTGAAAATTATATTTCTTAAAAAAAATAAAAACATAATAATTTATGAAAATCTGATTTAAATTTAAATATTTCGATTAGATTGATGTAATAATTTTAATAAATTTTGACCTTTTGAATATTACTTAAATTTTATTTTTTTTAATATAATATATGTTTGTCTTCACGTCTTAGTACACTTGTTTCTACACATCTTAAACATGTGTCTATTAAAAAACAATCATTCAATAGTATTGAAAAGAAATGCTTTGATTGTATTTCATATATTTTATTTTACACGAATCACTATCTACGCTGAGTTATGGCTCACAGGGTATGGGATGGCTGCATTTCACTTTTCCAGCTATTACCTGGAAAGCCGGTGGTTGTGGTCATCGTGGTACACCAACATCAACAAAGACTTGTGAATATAGGATGGTTGCATTTACGTTTCAAACTATTCAGCCGAGAACCTGTAGTCATGGTCACTGTCGCTCATAAAAAACAATGGACAATCCAAAACATCAAACATCATTATTTTATTTTATTCGGTTATAATTCAAAAGTAAAAATATTATTATTTTATTTTATTGCGTTATAATTTAAAAGTAAAAACTTTATTGGATAATAAGTTTAAATTTAGAGAGGTAAGGTGTGGTATGTATATCTGAATAAATTTTAGTAGTTATATAATTATTTTTATTTTACAAATAAGGAGATATTATACATTTTTTGACTTGGATAATAACTTTAAAATCATATTATTATTATTAAATTTCTATAAATTTTAACAGTTATACATGTTCTTATTTTACAAACAAAAAGATCTGATACATTTTCTGACTTTGACAATAACATTAAAATTAAATTATTATTATTAAATTTTTCAACAATTATACTCTTAATTCATTAAAAGCATCCCTTTTAAACTACAGCAGGAAGAGGGTCGTCCTCCTTGTTCATTCAAAAGAATAAAAAAATTGCAATATTGAAAGCAATATGAAATTCACTTTTCATAACTTCAAAATTAAATTATTATTATTAAATTTCTATAAATTTTAACAGTCACACAGCTGTCCTTATTCCACAGAGAAAAATATCTGATAATTTTTTTGACTTTAACAATAACCTTAAAATAAAATTATTATTATTAAATTTTTCAACCACTATTAAGAGGTTACGTGTTCAAATCCAAAAGGGTATATCTTGGTAGACTTTACCAACAACATTAAAATTTAATTTCTGACTTTGACAACAACATTAAAATTAAATTATTATTATTAAATTTCTATAAATTTTAACAGTCACACAACTGTCCTTATTCCATAGACAAAAATATCTTATAATTTTTTTGACTTTGACAATAACCTTAAAATAAATTTATTATTATTAAACTTTTCAACAACTATTAAGAGGTCATAGGTTCAAATCTAAAGGGGTATACCTTCATAGACTTTACCAATCAAATCGTTGGGGTTCCTTGTCCCACAAACAAAGGAGTCTCATACACCATTCTAATGTGCTGGCTTGACCGTGACCTTAAAAATAGATTATTATTATTATTAAATTTTTCAACCATTATACTCTTAATTCATTAAAAACATCCTTTTTAAACTAGAAACTAGAGCGGGAAGCCGGTGGTTCTTGTTGTTCATTAAAAACAATAAAGAACGTGCAATATTGAAAGCAATGTGAAATCCACTTTATGTATTGGAAAACGCCACGCAATAATTTTCAAGTATATTTTTCGCTCACGCCAATGCCTATGCCTTACTCCGACCGTTCACGAGTATTATTTAGTGCTCATTTCGCCGAAGTTATCGCGGAATGGATTTCTGTTAACTAACGTTCATCACAACGCAATTATAAATATTTGCGGGACGTGAGACCAGATAGAACGGTGGAGGAGTTGATAGTATTGTGCGTAAGTGAGAATGGCGATTGAGTTGGGCCTTGAGTTTTATGTGAAACTCGCCGCAGCTCTGCTTGCATTAACTGGGACATGGAGCTTCTTCGTCAGGGTAAGAAACAGGAAGCTGCCCCCAGGGCCGTTCTCTTTGCCCATCGTCGGAAACCTTCACATGTTGGGAGAGCTTCCACACAAAGCGCTGGCAGCTCTTTCTCTGAAATTTGGTCCTCTCATGTCGCTCCGCCTCGGCTCCTCTCTCACTTTAGTTGTTTCTTCTCCTGAGATCGCCAAGGAGTTTTTCAAGACTCATGATCTGCTCTTCGCTAGCAGACCTCCGTTTGTGGCCGCCAAGTATTTGTCGTATAATTCCACCGATATTGGCTTCGCTCCGTATGGTCTTTACTGGAGGCAA
>JASDQU010209697.1:8832-27375 GCA_032191745.1 Picea mariana
CTATTACTCCAGTATTCAAAATTGCTTCCATCAAATGGTGGAATCCCATTTGGAATTTTGTCTTCCATTTCTTGTTAGGATCTTCCTTCCAGTGGTTAAACTGTACTGAAGGTAAACCGATTTGATTCCAATTGTTGATACTGAGAGGGGGGTGAATCAATATCAAGTACAATTTAAAACCTTTTTCAACTTATACTTAAACCATTCAACTATATCCAATGAGCAATGAACAATAGTATACGAGTTACACCAATACACCACAATACACAATGCACAAATATGAGAAATAATCAATAGTTATTGTTCAAGGGAAGTAATGACTTCCAAAGGTAGCTACAGCTTCCAAATGTAAAGGGAAGGATAAAAATCCAAGAGGAAGATATAATCCTCCAATATCAAGAGAGAGATGAAATCTCCATCCTTTCCTCTTCCTTCCACCCAAGAATATATGAGAGATAATAAAACTTTACATTAAATCATCACCATCAACCAATCATCACATAGAACCTGATAATGATTCCTGAGACTTCTTCAATTTCTACAATTCATCAATTATTAGAGCACTCTGATCCTGTATATAATATTATTCAATGTATTCTCTGAAACTTATCCAAGTTTCACTCCTTGAATCCTCCCCAAAAAGAAGTTATAGAAAGAATGGTAGACCTTATTCAATTCTGGTCTATTGAGGAGACCGAACTTGTACAGAATGCCCCACGCTCAATTTTAACATCCAATTTTGAAACTCACACACAAGAAACTATAGTCCGTAATATTTCCAATGAAATTTGTCCCACATCAGTTGGATTCTTGATGAAGGTGTTATGACTGTTTTACCCGGAACACCTGTTTATTGACTAGCTTCAGGACTGGTCACAAACCCTATCTTCTACAGAGCGTATCTGCATAATTATAGCGAATAGAGAGCTGAAATTTTTACCAGAGGTACCTTGATATGTCTTCTCAATACCATAGCTATTTCATCATATGAATCATTCTAGAAAAAAAGTTATAGCAAAAATGGTAAGATGACCTGGAAATAACATACCTTAGAACACATCAGCAAAAGACTTCATCCTCCCTTGAAATCCAGCCTTCTTTTCTTCTTATTACCTATGAAATTAGACTTGTATCAAATGAATGTATAATGATGTTTATTTATACCATTTATGTTACTTCCTTCTAACATTAGGTCCGACCTGACACTTTCTTATTTTGTAATTATTTTCTTTAATTATCTTCAGGGCCTACATGTACTTCCTTCTTCAATTCACTTTGTCATCTTCAAAAATTCATTTCTCCTCGAACATGAAGATCCATGTGACGTGCCACATACTACCAGAAACAACATGATGTATACTATCCATTCATGGTTGTTGTAAATGCATGTGCATTGTCCTTCATGTCCAAATACCTTTATCAATCTTGCAGTCCAAAACCCATGACTAGGGTTGACATCAATGACAACAATCAATCTTCCAACATGTTTTTATTTTACCGCCCATCATATTTATTCTACAATATGTAATTCTTGTGCATATTTTCTTTATGGTTCATAGGAGCCCTAGTCCCAATCTTTAGGAAAAACACATTTTAAATTTCAAATAATATGTAACAGACTATATACTTTTTAGAAATTTCAAGAGAGCTAGTTTGAGATCAGTCCTTTGTAACTATGAGTT
Organism: Picea mariana; assembly: GCA_032191745.1. Lineage (NCBI taxonomy): Eukaryota > Viridiplantae > Streptophyta > Pinopsida > Pinales > Pinaceae > Picea > Picea mariana. Next base: position 10,515 of record JASDQU010209697.1, read on the forward strand.
TTGAGTATAAAGTATTTGAGATTGATATATCATTATATTTATTTGAGGTGCCCATATGTCCACTCTATTAAAGTTCTCTTATGCATGCAGATCATCTTCTTTTTATATTTATGTGATCAGAAATATTTAGTTTAAACTATGATGGATGTGAGGAATTTTTTCTGATCTACTTTAAATGTGCGGAAGTGAATGGTTCCTATTCCTTTCTCAAGAAATTACTTTAAAATAGAAAACAAAGCATTTTCCTTTTATTTTTCTTACTATACTTTTATTTCTTTGATTTCCACGGCTGACTTCTACAAAGCCCCATATTCTTAAGACCTAGAGTTCCAAGAAAATTTGAAAGTAAAGAGGAATACCACATCTATAAAAACACAGGGAGATTTACATCCTCGTGAGGTTGTCATTTTGGTCCTAACAGATTCAAGCATCAGCAACGCAATAAAAAGAATTCCTTATTCCTTAGTAAGCCCTTGTTCCCACACAAGGTCGAATGGTGGAGTGTGAAGTCCAAGCGCCAGACAACTTCCAAACTAAGTTAACGTTGAGTGGCACCCTTGGAGCACAAAGTTTCATCTTGAAGGGCACATTGCACAGATAAATTATGAGTCAATAAAAATCTAGAGGACCCTAGAAAATGAATTGAATACTTAGACCTTGTAGAAAAGAGAGTATAAATTATTTTTACTCATAAACTGAACAACATAAGCAAAAGTTTAATCATAATTTTTTTGACTAAATAAAATTGTAAAATGGGTTGAGGGATTTTAGACTAAACAAATTTTAGTGAAGGGAGAATTCTATTAAAATTTAGGCCTGTGCACAATGTGTGTACAAAATAAATAAAAATGAATTTTTAAATTAAAAGAAAACCATTTCATGAGAGTTTGTGTAGTCAACATGGAGTTAGAATCCTAAGTCAATCTAAACTCTAAGTCTAGGAACTAATTGTGGGTGTGTGGAATAATTCTTAATTATTTAAATTCAAAGGGATTAAACATGTGCCTAGGGTTTTGGAATTCATGAATAATATAACAAAGGCCTCTCGAGATTCACTGCGATCGTGCTTCTTAGATGAATGCACGTAGAAACCACATCTCTTCTCAGAGATAGCTACCACCATTCGAGCAAGTGTTTCCGTTTTGCAGTTTTAGAGTATCATCCTATTTCATTTATTCAATGGAAGTTATTGTTCGCTCGATATATTTGTTGTTCTTCATATCTCTGTGTTTATTGTATTGAGTCTATTAATCATTTCTTTCTTCTCCTAAATCCGGATCAATCCCCTCCATCTTCGTGTTTTTCCCAATACACATTTAATATGGTGTAAAGATAATAAATGATGATGCATGTTCCGTAAAAATCATCATTTATAAGTGAAGGGATCGAGGATATTTTCCATTAAATTGAATTAAATCATGATTTTACAAAGGTTATATTATTTTTATCTCTCTCAAAGGATTCATTTCGAGTATTATCAAGTTAAAAGAAAAAACTCATAAGCCTATGGAAACAACAACTTGAAATTAGTTCTACGGTGATATTTTAATATTTTTGGGTGTGAAGACCAGATCTTTCAGTGGTCGAGAAAGTATTCTTACTATTCATCTCCTCCTGCTAAAAAATAAGTGAACTAGACATTCGAAATTGCACGCGCAGGGTGTGTCCTTGAAGTATTCGATTGCAAAGAATCGGTTGCATGGTGTATTGCAAAATATGCATCGAGTCAGTGGATTATTCAAATTCAAGGCCATACCCCCATATCTCTTTCACCACAAGTGTTTCATAAACTGTTGAAGCTTCCTGAGCCAACACTTACATTCAAAGGAGAGGATTGCAAGGATTTTCTAAAAACACATGACAATGGCCTGAACCTCTTTACCAAGTTCTTTTATAATCCTGCGACAGTCCCATAAGAAATTATTGGGATTCAGGTCGAATCGTTAAAAAACCCCTTTCGGGAAATCGCTTGGTTCTTTATGAGGATGGCAGAACAAGAAATCACTGCCACCATTTCCCGCATGATTCTTTATATTTTATATTTTACAGTTAAAGAGAAAGATATTTTCCATTGGGGAAAACTAATTTCCATTCAAATATTCTCCCAATTGTCACAGTACAAAAGAGACAAGAGGTTCTTCATGGATTCTTATTTGGTGTTACAATAACATATTTCTTTCAATTTCTAAAATTGTCTATCTGTAAGAGGGTGAACTGTGAACTTCATCCATTTTGGTATCAATCATTGTGGAGACAGAAGGATTCTTTGCATTTTTATGAAGTTTACAATGATTTTGTTTTAGTTTTCAAAGGACTATTGTTTGGTAAAGATACCCCCACGATATCCAACCATTCAAATAAATTCTTGGATAAAAAGGGCATGTTAGAGAAGATGGAAAATCATAATGTTATCAGGATTTTTGGTTCCAAGGAAAATCCCTCTTTTCTTCCATACCATGTATCTGATAAAATGTTTATTATGGAAGTGGAAAGGAAGTATAATTTATGGCTGCACTTGTTCCTTGAGAAATGGAAAAATCAATTCATACCCTTGCCTTGGAAAATTGAAGACTTTATATTAAGGAATATAAAGAAAATTGATGAGTTTGCAAACCATTTCCACAATGTGAATATGAAATATGATGAAAATATAAAGGGGTTTGACCCTAACAGAATTTTCGTAGAACTTATGCTGGAAGTTAGATTCAAAAATTCATTTATTCATACTATTATGAGTGTATAATAAGATAAAAACTCAAGCGCCCCTTCTCACAATGCTAGTGACTTGGAGACAATACTTAGTACTAATGAGTTTTACAAGAAGAAAGGAAAGGGTCCAAGTGAGAAGAGCACCCAATCTCCAGTTGTTACTCCTAAAAATACCACATCTCAGAGCAATGCTCCAATGGCCCACCCAGCTAGGAAAGTTACTAACAATGTGTTAGGTGATGAAGGAGAAAATAATCCCTCTCCGAGAAAAATTGAGATCTCGAAAAAACTTCCTCTAAGAAAGAAGAGGAAAAATGTTGCGTAAGAGGAAGAAGACCACTACATAGAAAATCAATTGAAAAAATTATCCCTTGAAGTCATGGAGCTCAAGGTGGATACAAAGAAGTGTTTTCCCATAATTGATCAGCCAGGGAGCATGTCCCACCAAAAATCATCATTAGAGATCATTGAGAATGAGACCTTCAATGAAGAAGATTCATTTTCTTTTCAGAGCATTGTGCTTGATAGGGAGTCAAAGAAATTGATTATTGAAAAAGGTGATATGAGGAATAAGAAAGGAAAATATTATTCATAGGTTGATCTAAGAGATATGCGGCCTTCCCATATTTCTAAAATTCATAGGGAAAGTGGGGATGCTTTGGATGACTCCATTGGTGGTCTAGAAGAAGAAAACATGAAGTTGAAAGAAAAGATCAAGGAACTGGAATATGTCTTAATGCTTGTTCCACTTCTTTCCAGTCCTTTGTCAATAAATAGACCCACCACACCCTTTGTTAAATTTAAAGGATCTTCAAGCCTACTTACATCATCCATGAGCTATGTAAAAAGAAATATTAAAAAGAGAATGTCATTAATCACAGAGGCATGGGAGGTTTCAAAAAACATTGTTTCTTTTGGCTCAAGGGTGCATGAATTCCATGAGTATTTGCAAGATGAATTGAAGAATGAAGAAGTTTTTTACCTTGATGATGTACTACTCTTTGGAAGCAAAGTTTCTAACATGAAAAAATAAGGATAAGAGAGGAGGATCCGTAGATAAAAAAGTTGAACGCATGCCGGAAAGAAAAGATAAAAAAATTGAATAATATTGTTCAAGCATACAACCAAGCTATATCCAAGAGGGAATAACTATTCAAGAGGCTCATGAAGTATAATACTAATGAAGTATAATACCCCAAATTAGTCCTCAACTCAATGTTCCTAACAAAGCAACAATTTGACGAACTAATTGAGATTTTTAAAGGGTTTTGAGTTGAAAATTTCTATGGTATACTTGAATATGATGAAGACGACATAGAAAATTGGCTAATGGACTATTTCATGAAGAATTGGGACATTGAGGAAGAATTACATGATATTTACATTGATTTTAGAGACTTGGAGCACGAGCTATTCAACATCAAAATCCAGCATGAGATAAATGTGGCAACAATGGAAATTTATATTGAAGAATGGTTGAAGAAAGAAGTCAACAAATTGACCAACGAGGGGAAAGAAACAATTGAGACAGTTCTTGTAGCTATTAATGAAGACAATAAAAGGACACCAACAAGCAAGTGAACACACGAGAGACCATCATAGCAAGTTTATGGTGATCACATCTTTTCTTTCTTTATCAGTTCCTTCATCCTGTTACTCTACTTCTTTGAATAGAAAGCTTTAACCAAAGTTTGATAACTTCTCTTTTCTTCTCTCTGGGTCTTGTTGTTCTTTTAAAGCCCATCATCTTCCTTATACAAGATTAATTCTTGTGCATATTTTATTTATGGTCTGTGGGAGCCCCAATCCCACTCTTTAGGACAAACACATTTTAAATTTCAAAGAATATGTAACATACTATATATTTTTTAGAAATTTCAAGAGTGTTATTTCAGGATCAGTTTCGACTGTTCTTTGCAACTTTGATTTTTGAGTATAAAGTATTTGAGATTGATCTATCATTATATTTATTTTAGTTTCCCATGTGTCCACTCTGTTAAAGTTCTCTTATGCATGTAGATCATCTTCTTTTTATTTTTAAGTGATAACAAATCTTTAGTTTAAACTATGATGGATGTGAGGAAATTTTTCTTATGTTCTTTAAATTTGTTAAAGTGTGTGGTTCCTGGTCCTTTATCAAGAAATTTCTCTAAAATAGAAAACAAAACATTTTCCTTTTATTTTTATTGCTATCTTTATATTTCTTTGATTACCATGACAAACTTCTGCAAAGTCCCATATTCTTAAGACCTAGAGTCTCAAGAAAATCGTAAAGTAAATAGGAGTAACACCTGAGACCCAAGAAGAGTTAGAAAGGTCCTGACAGATATTAGTCCAAGAAGAAGAAAGATAACTCCTCTGGAGATAGAGTAGAGACGAGTGACAAGACCGAAGAAACCAAATGATAGCTAGAGAAGCAAAAGAACAAGGTCAAGATTGAATCTGGATGAATACAAAGGACCCATTACCATAAGTAAAAGAAAGAAACTCTATTTTCTGAGAAGTGAAAATAATATTCCTCAAATTTCTCTGGATATGGCGAAAATAAATTAACAACCACAAGAAGAACCACATGAGGAGAGACAAGGAGGTGGAAGAGATGCTGGAAGAAATCAAGAAAACCTAAGGTTTGAAAATTGAATAAGAATAAGAGATTCCCCTTTAAATATTCTAGGAGAGCAACATGATCTCCCTATTCTCCCTAAGGGTACCTTAAAGGAATTTTTTGGAGATGGAGCAATTGATGCAAAGAGGCACCTGCACTTATTTCTTGATATTTGTGATTTTCACCATGTTGAGTATGATGAGTTCATCGTAAGGTTATTCCTGCAAACCTTATTAGGAAGAGCGTATGAATGGTATATGACATTACCCAGTAGATCAATTTTCTCATTTGATGACCTCGAAGCCATATTCATGACTATGTTCACCCCTCCCATTTCTTATCATACGCTTCTCACTGATTTCATCCAGATTGGTTTGAGGAAGAATGAAAGAATACGATATTTTAATCCCAAGTTCAATAAAACCTTGAGTAAGATTCCAGAAGATAAAAGATTGAATGACCCAGTTGTAGTGAATTGTTATAAGAATGAAATGCCCTTGAATGTGAAATGTGCTATCAGAGCATCCTAGATGGATACCTTGGAGGAAGAAATGACTAAATCCATGAAGATGGAAGAAATTATGATTGAAACGGGTGTTGACCCTGAAATTATACTGGGAAAAGTACAAAGGCAGGTGGTAGTATTAAGTATTGTTATTAAGGATCCTCTAGTTCAAGAAAGACCGAAGAATTCAAGCCACAAACGAATGAAAATAAAACAATTAGAGGAGGATTTTTCAAGGGAACCATACCATATGTGAAGGTAGACCTTGTGGCGGCACAATAAACTAAGAAAAGAATTGGAATTGCACAAATGAATAGAAGTGTCAAGCAAATGCAGAACGAGAAAACCAGACTAAGAAGCGGGAATAATTATCTATAAAATCCAAGTATTCCAATCCCAGAGAAAATAAACAACCCTCCCCAAGAAAACAGAGTGAGGTTTGAAAACATGGATAATCCGCAAAGGCCAAGGGTTCCCAAGAACCCTACTCCCAATGCAGTTGTTCTGGATGATGTATATGATGAGAAAATGGTTGAGCAAGAGAACTATTATTCACCTGATGAAAGCTATGAAACTTTACAGATGGATGGATGTGAGACGTCCATGTATATATTTAAAGAAGGTGACAATGACACCAGCTCACAAGAAATATTTTACCAGAAAAGAGGCTTTGTAAATAGATCTAATAATAAAAATTACTCTAAAAAAGAAAACCAAAACGATAAAGAAAAAACAAATGAGAAAATATCAAGTGAGAAAATGACGGATAGTGCTAGTAATAAGAAGAAACACTTGATGTAAAACTCCACTCAGATGACATACAATGTTGTAGATGACTTAAGTAAATTAAGTATAACTCTACCTTTTACAGATGTGGTGAAGATTCCCCAACAAAGGGAAAACATTTTGATATTGTTGGATGATCTATTTGAAAAAGAAAAAGTTGTTGGTACAAGTCTGAAACAAAGCCAGAACCAATCAACTACGAAGATGAGAGGTAAAATTTATCCCTTTTACATTTCAATTGAAAATCATGATGTTGCACTTCATAATTGTTTAGCTGGCATTGGAACGATAAATAATATCTTGCCACTAGAGGTCATGGAGGAATTGGGCAAGAGTTGTACCAAATATTATGATACTGGTGAAAGTATATATGCAATTGATTCTATAAATGCTCCATCTTATGGAGAAATCAAGGACTTTTATTCTTGGATCACGACAACCCCCCATATTATTACGGTTTTCAATATTATTTTGGTAGACCTTCCTCCGAAATATGGGGTTTTTCTGGGAAGAGATTGCTCATCCATGATAGGGGGATATGTAATGAACGATGAAAGTTGCATGATGTTTCTAGGAAAATGAGAAATGATTAGGGTGCCCTGTGAACCCAGGAAACCCTTCTCTTTCAAAGGGAAAGAAAACAAGTTAATGGAAGATTATATAGAATCTTGGATTGGAAATTATGCTATCATAGACATGGAACATAGTGAAATCCTAGAGAAAGTGAAAGACACAGAGAATCAAGAGTATCTATTTGAAGGTTATTGGAGGATGTCATTCAATGGAGCTTCTTCAAGCTCCAGAAATGGAGTTGAAATTGTTTTTGTAAGTCCAAAAAATATTGTGCATCCACATGCTATCAAACTTGAATTTGCATGTACTAATAACGAGGCAGAATATGAAGCTTTGATTCAAGGGATGATTCTTTCAAAATAAATGAAGATAGAGAATATAATTGTGACTGACGACTCTGAGTTGGTGATTAATCAGGTCACCAAGATTTGTAAAATAAATAAGGAAAGACTCGAGTTATATTTCAAAAGCATTAACGAATTGATGGAAAATTTCAATTCTTTCAACATTTCCTTCATTCCAAGGGACAAGAATTAGAAGACAGATACATTGGATCTTGCAGAATCGTTGTCAAACCCATATGATATACAAAGAAAAACATCTTTCAAGTATAAAGAGAATTCCAACCTTCTGTACCTCATAACATGGAATATTTGCAGGTGCTTGAGAATGATGAAAAGTTGGAAATTTCATTATTGAACAATGATGATGATGATGAAGAAAAACGAATTTCTTTTGTCCCAAAATATTGCATACAATCTGAGTCTCATTTTACAAAAGATGATAATGATAAGAAACTTCTGGAAGAAATTTCACTTCGAAAAGTGCAAGAAAGAAGGAAAGTCAATATTGGAACTGATAGTTCCACAAAATTTGTCAATTTGGGAGTTGATTGTACCATTAAGGAATTTGATCAATATGTGGCATTATTTAAATAATATCTTGATGTGTTCGCATGGACCTATGATGATTTTAAAGGTTATGATAAAACAATATTCCAACACATCATTCCTTTGAGAGATGAAGAAAAGCCTGTCAAGAAAATAATAAAGATGACAAACCCCAAATTGAAGCCTCTAGGAAATATTGAATTGGAGAAGTTAAAGAAGGGCAGAATAATATATCCCATTAGACATTCCGACTGGCTTTCAAATCCCGTGATAGTAAGAAATAAGATCGAGGAAATACGGATGTTTGTACATTTTACGGATCTTAGCAAAGTAGGCGTAAAGGATATTTATCCTTTACCTAACATGGAGTTTTTTATCCAACAAGTCACAGGATCAACCTGCATGTCCATGTTGGATTGTTTTTCTAGATATAATGAACTCTTGATTGCTGAGGAAGACAAAGAAAACACAACATTCATAACACCGTGGGAGACATATGCATATGTTAGGATGACCTTTGGTTTGAAGAAAGCTGGAGCCACATTCGAGAGGGCCATGGATCATGAATTTAGTGGGTTGATAGGAAAATTCATGAAATATTATCAAGATGACTTGACAGTGAATTCAAAAATAAGGAGTTATCATATCCATCACTTGAGAAACTTTTTTGACAGATGCAAATTATATGGTGTCTCTCTAAATCCAAAGAAATGTTTATTCACTATAACTCAAGGAAAACTATTTGGTCATATTCTATGTGAACAGGGAATTTATATAGATCCATAAAGATTTAAAGCAATAAATGAAATCAACTACCCATCATATAAGAAAGGATTTCAATCATTTTTTTGCAAGATCAATTTTGTGCAAAGGTTTGTTCCTGACTATGCAAGTATTGTGAAGCCGATCAATTTGTTGTTGAAAAAGGAGAAGAGATTTGAATGGACAACGGATACTCAAGAATATTTCAATATTATCAAAAGAGAAATCACCACAACTCCAGTCCTCATGTCCACATATTCAAAGGGATTTCATCATCTATTCGTTCTCTACAGAAACAATTGTTGCATCTTTTCTTACTTAGAGGAATAGCGAGGCTGAGGAACTCCCAATTAGTTTCATCAGAAAAACCCTTCATGATTATGAATTAAGGTATTAAGAATTGGAAAAGTAATATCTGGCTCTTGCGAAAGCGGTGGCACACTTTCCGACATACATACTAAATTCTCATGTCACCGATTATGTTCCATCCTCGTCAGTAAATATGCTTTTGAGTCAACAATTAAGAGAAGGAATATGGGCTAATTGGTTGGAAAATATCCAAGAAGATGATATTAAAATTAAACTTTTAAAGTTTTTTAAAGGACAAGGTTTATGTAAGCTCATAACAAATAGTGATTCTATGGATGGAATGATTTCAATTTCAGTAGGACAACCATTGGCTGATTTAAAATGGTATGGAGACATTGTATTCTATTTAAGGTCTGGGAAGTTTCCAGTCACTATGAACCATAAAGAGAGAAGAACACTGAAGATGAAGCAAAATCAATATGTGTCGATTGCTAATATAATGTTCAGAAGGAACTATGATGGTATATTACTAAGATGTCTTGATGAAAACAAGGCCCACAAACTAATGAGAGAATTGGGCCATGAAGGAATATGTGGTGGACATTTTTCACCTACAAAAACCACCCATAATATAATAAGAGTTGGATTTTATTGGCCATCTATTTTCAAAGACTCATATGATACAATGAGAAAGTGTGTATCATGCTATCACTTTTCAGGGAAATTGAAGAGATCTGCAATGTTGTTACAACCCGTAACTGTAGAAAATGCATTCTCTCAATGGGGAATTGATGTTGTCAGGCCAATAAATCCAAGGTAAAGCAAGGGACACATGTATATTCTAACTGCTACAACTTATTTTACAAAGTGGCTAGAGGAAGTGGCATTAAAAAAGACTAATTTTGAAGAGCTAATTAAGTTCCTAAAAAGAAATAGCTTGTCAAGATTCAGTGTCCAAGATAAAATTATCACTAATAATGGTTTGATTTTAATTCGTTCAAATTTCACATAATTCTATGGAGAATATATAATTATTATGGGGAAATCATCAAACTATTATCCACAATGGAATTGTCTTGCAGAATCAACAAATAAGACACTCATTAAGATATTGAAGAAAATTATTGAAAAGAACCAAAGGCATTGACATTTGAAATTAACATATGTGTTGTGGGAAAGAAAAATGACTCCAAAGGACAACACTAGGATGTCTCTGTATACAATGGTTTATGGGAAAGAAGAGAAAATTCCAATTAGCCTCCAAATCAAAGCCTTGAATTTTATGGTTAAGACAAAAGATGCAGAAGATAGTTCATCTATCCAAAGGAGGATAAACGAGTTGTTGAAATTGGAGGAAGAACGAAGTAGGGACATGAATAGAACCACTCAGAGACAAAAAAGTATTAAAAGATATTTTGACTAGAGTGCAACTATAAATAATTTTCATAAGGGAGAGATAGTGTTACTCTGGAACAAGGTCAGGGAGAAACCATCAATTCATACAAATTTTGAAGCAATCTGGATTGGGCCATACATTGTCGAAAACATCTCGGTTTTTAATTCCTATATGCTCGAAGGCATGAAGGGTAAAATATTAATGCTTCCTATCAATGAGAAACATTAGAAAGGTTTCTTAACCTAAAACTTTCTCATTTTCCTTGTAAATAAATTTATTTTTCATTTTGTATATTCTTACGTTTGACTCCATATCCCGATGGATGGAAGCACCTGGTCATAAATATTTTCGATTCTTGACAACCCACAGGGGGTTATAATCCCACAATTGGAGCCAGTTGTTGAGATCAATTCTATCTTCCAAAATTTCCCTCCCCTTTCTATTTTCCCAAATTATGTTTTCCATTTTGTTTCCCTCTTCTATACCTACCCTCATTCCCCTTTTCTTTTCCCTTTCTATTTATTTTACATAGCTGTTTTTCAAAAATGACGGGTTCGTGAATCTTCACCTCCATCCATATTCCCATATCACGAGTCTTATTGGACACCATGTTATTATGTACTTAACCATTTTTTGAAACCATGGGTCCACGGGTTGAATCTTTCATATTCCAAGTTCCGAGATATCCATTTTGCACCCAAAGACCCGTGATCTACATTATGACCATCAGAGTTGTCACAAGTACCGAGCTCCTAAGTATCTCATTTGTCTTGTTTCCAAGTCCAACTAACCATAGTGAAACACTTAGCTTATTTTTTATCATTCACAACCATGGGTTCGTGGGTTCCCGAGTTAGCAGGTTCACAAAATTTCCCAAATTCAAATTGCTCTAGTCTATCACCGCCATCTTCGTGATTTTCCCAATACACATTTAGTATGTTTTAATTCTAATAAATGATCATGCAGGTTCTGTAAACATCATCATTAATAAGAAAAGGGCTCGAGGATATTTTCCATTAAATTTCATTAAAGCACAATTTGCCAAAGGTTATGTTATTGTTATCTCCCTCAAAGGATTCATTTCGAGTACTATCAAGTTAAAAGAACACTATCGTAAACCTATGGAAGCGAAAAATTGACAACATTTCTGCGGTGATACTTTGACTATTTTTCGGCTTGAGAACAAAACTTTGAGTGGTCCATAGCGTACTCTTACTATTCATCTCCTCCTGTGAAAAAAGAAGTGATCTGGACATCCAAAATTATTCACACAAGATGTGTCCCTAAAGTATTTGATTTCAAAGTACTGGTTGCATGGTGCATTGAGAAATACATACCAAGTCAGTGGTTTATTCAACTTCAAGACCATTCCCCCATCTTTCTTTCACCACAAGTGTTTCGTAAGATGTTGAAACTCCTTGAGCCAACTCTTACCTTCAAAGTAGAGGATTGCATGGATTTCCCGAAAATACATGAAAATGGCCTACACCTCTTGCTTGAGTTCTTGGAGAATCCGATGACAGTCCCATAAGACATTACTAGGATTTAGGTCGACTCATTTAAAAACCACTTTTAGGAAATCGCTTGGTTTTTTACTAGGCTAACAGGCTAAGAATGCACCGCCACCATTTCCCGCATGATTCTTTATAATTTATATTTTACAATTAAAGAGAAAGCTATTTTTCGATTGGGGAAAACTAATTTCCATTGAAATGTCCTCTCAATTGTCATAGTACAAAAGAGACAATAAGTTATTCATGGCTTCTTATTTGGTGTTGGCAATAGAATATTGCTGTCAATTTCCAAAATTATCTATTTGTAAGAGGGTGAACTCTGAACTTGATCTACTTAGGTTTTGGTATCACGCATCATGGATACATAAGGCTTCTTTTAATTTTTATAAAGTTTACAATGATTTCATTTCATTTTTCAAAGGACTAATGTTTGGTAAGGATACCCCCAGGATATCAGACAAGGAAAATAAATTATTGTATAAAAAGGGGACATTCAAGCAGATGGAAAATCACAATGTTATCAGGATTTTTGGTTCCAAGGAAAACCCCTCTTTTCTTCCATACCATGTATCTGATAAAATGTTTATTACGGAAGTGGAAAGGAAGTATAATTTCTAGCTACACTTTTTCCATGAGAAATTGAAAAAGAAATGCATACCCTTGTCTTGGAAAATTAGAGACTTTATATTTAGGAATATAAATAAAATTGATGAGTTTGTGAACCACTTCCACAATGTGAATCTGAAATATGCTCAAATGATAAGGGGGTTTGACCCTAACAAAATTTTCGTAGAACATATGCTCGAAGTCAGATTCAACATTTCATTTATTCATACTATTCTAAGTGAAGAAGAAGATAACAAAATAGGCACCCCTACTCACAGCGTTGGTGACTTGGAGACAATACTTAGTACTAATGAGTTGTATAAGAATAAAGAAAAGGGTCCCAGTGAGAAGACTGCCTAGTCTCCACTTGCTACTCCTAAAACTACCACATCTCAGAGTAATGCTCCAATGAACCACCCAACTAGGAAAGTTACCAACAATATTTCAGGGGGCGGAGGAGAAAAGAATCCCCCTCCAGGAAAAATTGAGAGTTCACACAATCTTCCTCTGAGAAAGAAGAGGAAAAATGTTGTGCAAGAGGAAGAAGACCATCGCATAGAAAATGAAATCAACAACTTCTCCCTTCAAGACATGGAGCTCGAGGTGGATATCGAGACAATGTTTCCCACAATTGATCAACCAAGGAACATGGCCAACCAAAATTCACCATTAGATATCACTGAGAATGAGACATTCAATGAAGAAGAGTGATTTTCTTTTCAGAGCGTTCTGTTTGACAGGGAGTCCAAGAAATTGATTATTGAAAAATGTGATATGAATAATAATAAAATAAAATATCATTCATAGGTTGACTTAAGATATATGCGGCCTTCCCAGATTTCTAAAATTCATAGAGTAACCAAGGATGTTCTGAATGACTCCATTGGTGGTCTAGAAACAAAAAAAATGAAGTTGAAAGAAAGGATCAAGGAACTGGAAGATGCCTTAATCCCTCTTCCACTTCTTTCGAGTTATTTTTCAATAATCAGATCGACCACACCCGCTGTTAAATTGAAAAGATATTCAAGCCTACTTAAGTCAACGAGGATATATGTAGAAACAAATATTAAAAGGAGAATGGCATTTATCACAGAGGCATGGGAGGTTTCGAAAAACATTGTTTCTTTTGGCTCGAGGGCACATGCCTTCCATGAGGATTTGCAAGATGACCTTAAGAATGAATAAATTTTTTACCTTGATGTTGTACTACCCTTTGGAAACAATGTCTCTAACATGACAGAACTAAGGAGAAGATAGGAGGATCTTCCCTCCCCAAGTCAGATAAAATAGTTGAACGCTTGTTGGAAAGAAAAGATAAAAAAATTGAATAATATTACTCTCAAGCATGTAGCCAAGCTATATCAAAGAGGGAAGAATTATTCAATAGTTTCACAGAGATAGACTTAACCAGAAGTAATAACGAAGTACAAGACCCCAAATTAATCCTAAACTCAATGTTTCTAACAAAGAAACAATTTGACGAGCAAGTTGATATTTTTAAAGGGTTGTGAGTTAAAAGTTCTATGGTATACTTGAATATGATAAAGACGAGATATACAATTGGCTAGTGGACTATTCCATGAAGAATCAGGACATTGAGAAGCATTACATTGTAATTCCCTTGATTTGAGAGACTTGGCAGGTGAGTTTTTCAACCACAAAATCCGGCATGAAATAAGCGCGACTTCAAAGAAAAGTTATATTGAAGAATGGTTCAAGAAAGCAATCGACAAATTGACCAACAAGGGGCAATAAACCGTTGAAATGGTTCATGTAACCATTAATGAAGACAATAAAAGAACACCAACAAGCAAGTGAACACACGAGAGACCATCATAGTAAGTTTATGTTGATCACATATTTTCTTTCTTTATCAGTTCTTTCATCCAGTTACTACGCTTCTTTTACTAGAAATGTTTAAACAGAGTATAATAACTTCTCTTTTCTTCTTTCCATGTCTTCTTTTTATTTTACCCCTCATCATCTTTCTTCTACAAGATGTAATTCTTGTGCATATTTTCTTTATGGTTCACAGGAGCCCCAATCCCAATCTTTAGGAAAAGCGCACTTTAAATTTCAAAGAATATGTAACATACTATATATTTTTTAGAAATTTCAAGAGAGATAGTTTGAGATCAATGCTTTGTAACTATGAGTTTTGAGTATAAAGTATTTGAAATTGATCTATCATTATGTTTATTTGAGGTGCCCATGTGTCCACTCTATTAAATTTCTCTTATGCATGCATATCATCTTCTTTTTATATTTATGTGATCGGAAATATTTAGTTTAAACTATGATGGATGTGAGGAATTTTTTATTATCTGTTTTAAATGTGTGAAAGTGAATAGTTCCTATTCCTTTATAAAGAACTTACTCTAAAATAGAAAACAAAACATTTTCCTTTTATTTTCATTACTATCTTTTTATTTCTTTGATTACCACGACTGACTTCGGCAAAGCCCCATATTCTTAAGACCTAGAGTCCCAAGAAAATATGAAAGTAAAGAGGAGTACCACATCTATAAAAACACAAGGGGATTTACATCCTCATAACGTTGTCATTTTGGTCCTAACAGATTCAAGCATCAACAACGCAATAAAGAGAATTCCTTATTCCTCAGTAAGCCCTTGTTCCCACACAAGGTCGAATGGTGGAGTGTGAAGTCCAATCGCCATACAACTTCCAAACTATGTTAACGCTGAGTGGCACCCTTGGAGCACAAAGCGACATCTTGAAGGACATGTCACATGGATAAATTATGAGTCAATAAAAATCTAGAGGACCCTAGAAATTTAATTGAATACTTAGACCTTGTAGAAAATAGACTATAAATTATTTTTACTCATAAACTAAATAACATAATCAAAAGTTTAATTATAGATGTTTTGACTAAATAAAATTGTAAAATGAATTGAGGGATTTTAGACTAAATAAAATTTAGTGAAGGGAGAATGCTAATAAAATTTAGGCATGTGCACAATATGTATACGAAATTAATAAAAATGAATTTTTAAATTAAAAGAAAACTATTTCATGAGAGTTTGTGTAGTCAACATGAAGTTAGAATACTAAGTCAATCTAGATTCTAAGTCTAGAAACTAATTGTGGGTATGTGGAATAATTCTTAATTATTTAAATTCAAAGAGATTAAACATGTGCAAGTTGGGAAAAATATGACGTGTTGGGGGTGAATAATCTCATATTAAATTTTTTTACATGCCTCCAATCTCTTGAAGGCGTATCTTTACTTAGGGGTGACATGAGACATGCTTTCGATTACCTCCACCTGGATCTGCGATGTTCATGATAGACACCTGGTAATAGCTTAAGGGATTGTTACGGATGGAAGTAAATTGTGTTTATTTAAAATATATGTATAATAAAATTAGAGTAGGAAGCTCATAATTACATAAGTAACGTGAAGGCTATATAACTAATGATTTAGTTATAAACTAAGAACGCAAATCCTTACGATATGGTTGGAACATTAAGAATTATAATAAATATTGATAATAGGACATTTAAAATGATTGAAAATCAGAAATTCGTTACGTTTGGATGTTAAGGGTTCTATAATAATTAACTAATCCAATTATTTTTTTCAAATTTTTACTACTGAATGAAAAACTTCATTATTAAAAGTTCATAGAATTGGTTCTAAGAAGGGTGTGACTTAAATAAATGATCGGAGGAAGATTCTAATAAATATTTGAACACCAATAAGTGTAACATTGATATTAAGGACCTCTACTAAATAATTATATTAAAGGTTAATTGGTAATTTGGGTTTACGTTTTAAATGAAATTAATTATAGTCCAAAAAATTATAATAAGAAGTATGGTGGAGTAATGATTATTTAATTACGCCGAAAGGCGTATACCTATTGACAATGGGCACAATTAATGATCTTTTAACCTTAAACCCTAATCTGATGGCTATGCATTGAAGATGCTGGCATATTCTTAGTCGTCCTCCAAAATCAATGGATCAGATTTATTGTTCATAACTTTCTTGCATTTATGAAGACATCCGTTAACATGTTTACTTTTTAACATTTACCTAATCACATTAAAAAATTACTGTAAGGATATGTAATTGCCACGTTTATGATTAAGTAGGATTAAACCGTGGCATCTAAATTAAGGCATCTTCACCTGTCTGCACGTTTCATTTTTGCCAACGTTTCAGTTCTCTGTGCGTT
>JASDQU010209699.1:0-16820 GCA_032191745.1 Picea mariana
AGTACATCATCCTTCTTCTCTTGTCCATTCAATACTTTAGAACTAGGGAAAGAGTAATATTCTGTCACAGTTTGTTCCAGATCCAGGTGGATCTGGGGAGATTGGTCTATGTCCGCACTCACGAATTTATCCTTGAACAGTGATAAGCCACATGTTTGGTGATAAAGGTTTGAAGTCTTGGGTAGATAAGTCTTGGAAACCCTTCTTAGGCTACTCTCCAATTTCACTTGTTTTAGCTCAAGGAAGTCAACTTTTCTCTTTAGATTAGCCTTTCATGCGACTGAGATTTTATTGACTTATGGAAGTGGGATGGTTGTCCTCTTACCTTAAAACGTTGGAGCTCACTCTTTGACGCAAGGATTGAAAGGTTTGATTTGGTGTTGGTTTGGATTAAACTACTTGGGCTCTCGATGGAGTATTGGATGGTGGAAGTATTTCAAAAAATTGGAAATGCACTCAGCTTATTTGTGGAAGTTGATTTATCCTTTAGAGATACGGGCTTGATGGTGGTAGTGAATATTCTAGTAAATATCAATTTAAGGGACGAATTAGCTTAAAGTTGGGTGTTATAAAGGGAACAAAGTTTGCATAGRCAAATTCTCAWCTATGTAGGAGTTCCTTTTAAGTGTATTCAATGCCATAAATATGGGCATGTTGTGGTTGAATGTCAACTTCCTCACAAAAGGAGAATTTGGATGGAAAAATTGACTTAGGCTCCACATGAAAAATTTGCTCTGGAGAAGAAARTGTGGTCTCCTTTTGCAAGGGAAGAAAGGGGGTTGGAAGATGCAATTTTATTGGAAGGCTTGAAGGATATTGTTTATTTCGAAAGAGAGGGGGAGATTACTAACCCTTTTATACCTATGATTAATGAAGTTAAGGCTTCAAGAGCATTTTTAAATGACTTGTCTCCTGTCAGAGCAGTGGATTTAAACAAAATAAAAATTTTAAATGACATTTGAGCTACCCATCCTATTGATTATAGGACCTCAAAAGTTATGCCTCTTAACAATCTGATGCCTTTGAATTTCTTTCCTTCACAATATTTGTGCATTCAGAGGGGGTCTCGGTCCCTAGGGTGAATTACCGCTCTTTAAATTGGGGGAGAAAGGATTTAAAGGATGTCAGATTGGGTGGATTTAATTTCTCTCTTGGTACTGGGTTGTCTTCTATGTTTGTTTCAATGGGGAATGGTTTGGACTATATCACGGAGGGGTCTTAGAATTTGGGCCATAATTCTTCCTTGGATTATGAGGAAAGGGTTTTGTGGTATAATTTGAGGTAGCTTCTTTGGGAGCTTAAGTTAGAATTCATTGTTGGGCTTGAAGACTTTAGGTAGAGGTAAGAAGTCTTGTATTGATTTGGCTTGGGAGAAAGTGGTTTCAAAAGTAGAAGCAGGGAAGTAACTAGCCATCGATGGGGTTCTTAGAGCAATGAATGCCCTAGAGAGGATTACTAAATGATTTGTTTGTCAACTAGAGAGGGTTGGCTAGCCTCTTTAAGAAGTAGGCCTTGAAGAGGTTGGTAGATTCTCATCAAGCTGATACTTTGTTATTACAAGAAATAATGTATGGAGAGAAGTATAGATTTTAACCTTGTACAATATTTTACTGCAAACAATTTTTCCATAAAAGAAAAGAAAAGATACAATGGCAAATACACACATTACATGAAGATTTTTCCCCTGGAAACCCAAACCGGGAAAAGTAGCATATTATATATTCATTCATTATGATACATTATTTACAATACAATATACATATAGGAGCCAATGACATCCAAAAACGTAACCCAATGACCTGGATTAGTCAACAACCCTAATTCCTTAACCAGAAACAAAAAACCATCGACAAAAACCATGTGTCGAAAAACCGCCCAACAATTGACATGAAAATCGAGATGACACGAAAAACAAGGCAAAAAAGCTACATGTTTCCTGAGGAAAAACAAATTTCTCGGGGCCGCTGCCCCCAAACCCCCACACAGGGGGGTTATCGCCCCCCTCAAACCCCCTTGCATGCCCAACACAATGTAGCAAACACTAGAGCTGGTCATGCAAAGAATATAACATGTACCCAACATTCGCCCACTTGTTGTTTTCTTTGCATACAGGGGGTTATAGGGTTACATAGTCAACAATCCAAGGCAACAATGCCCATGGATCCTCTACACCAAGAGAACTTCTCAGTGCTCACAACTTTTGTTAAAGAATCTGCAACATTCTTCAAAGTGTCCACCTTCATCAACAACACTTTCTTTTCTTCAACCATGTCTCTCACAAAGTGATATTGAATATCAATATGCTTTGTCTTTGAATGATAAGTCAGGTTCTTTGCCAGAAAAATTGCAGTCTAACTGTCGCAGTCTATCTTTACAGCTTGTTGTACCAACCCAATACTTGAACACGATCTTTGTAACCATATTGCTTCCTTACTTGCATGAGTGGATGCCATGTATTCAACTTTTGTAGTTGAAAGTGCCACTACAACCTGTCTTTTGCTCATCCAACTGATTGCTCCTCCAAACAGGTTAAACACATAACCGCTTGTAGATCTCCTATGATCCAGATCTCTAGCCCAGTCTGCATCCACAAAGCCTTGTATGTCCAACACTTTGTCCAATCCTGGTCTTCCTTGGTAGCACAATCCATAGCTAGCAGTGCCACGCAAATACCTGAAAACCCTTTTTACTATTGTCCAATGCTCCTTCCCTGGTTTTGACATATACCTGCTCAAAACTCTCAATGCATGTGCAATGTTCGGTCTAGTACAAACCATTGCATACATCAAACTACCAACTGCACTTGCATATGGAACACGAGACATGTCCTCCTCCTCCTCTTCCTATGTCTTGGGACACTGATCCGCAAATAAATTTACACCAACAGGAATAAGGACCTTCATCGGTTTACATTCCTGCATATTAAACCTTTGCAATATTGTCTCAACATATTTTCTCTGATTTAACCAGAGTTTCCCCTTTTTCCGATCTCTTTTAATTTCCATGCCCAAAATGAAATTTCAAGCATCGATATCCTTCATGTAAAATTTAGAGGATAACTGAGTTTTCACATCCTAGAAAATCTCCTTGTTGTTTCCTATCAACAACATGTCATCCACATACAAGACCAAATAAATCAAATGATCACCAATTAATTTAAAATACACATAGTGATCCTCTTTGCTTCTTGTGAAGCCAAGTCCCATCATATAAGTATCAAATTTTTTATACCACATCCTTGGTGATTGTTTTAAACCATACAGGGACTTTTTCATCTTGCATACCAACTCCTTCTTTCTGTTCACAACAAAGCCTTGTCATTTCTTCATATTGATTTCTTCTTCCAGATCCCCGTGTAGGAATGTTATCTTCACATCTATCTTTTCTACTTCAAAATCAAATGCAGTAGCAACAAATAACATAAATATTATAGAAGTTAACTTGGCAACATCAGAAAAAAAATCTCACCAAAATAAATTCCCTCAACCCGGGAATAACCCTTTGCTACTAACCGAGCTTTGTATTTCTCCACTTTGTCTTGTGCAATCAACTTCTTTTTAAATACCCATTTGCTTCCAATGGGATTTCTTCCAGTCGACAACTCCACTAGATCCCAAGCCTTGTTCTTACCCAAGGCTGTCATTTCTTCATCCATGGCCTTTTTCCAGAGCTTTCCATCCTCTGAATCCACTGTCCCCCTGATAGTTCTAGGATCATCATTAGTAATAGACAAAGCAAAATTTGAACGAAAATCAGATGGAGTATACCTTTTTGGTAGACTTCTTTCTCGTACCGATCTCCTCAATACTGGAGTATGAGGATCTTCTTCTTCTAATTCTTGTTCTTTTGTAGAGTCTGGTTCATCATCCTTTAAATCAAACTCTATTTTCTTTGGTTCTTCCTTACTTGGTAAGACTTCCTTTTTAATAACATCCTTCATTTCTCCAAATACCACATATCAGTTATACACAACCTTCTTAGTTTTTAGGTTCCAAAGCTTGTAGCCTTTGAGACCATATTTATACCCAATAAAGATACACTCTCCAACCTTCTTATCTAGCTTACAAATGTTTTCCTTTGGAACATGAACATAGGCCTCACATCCAAATACCTTGAGATGTGTGAGAGAAGGTTTCTTACCAGTCCATACCTCTTGTGAAGTCTTGTAATCCAGCGCTGATGAGGGTGATCTATTGACCAGGTAACATGTAGTACCCACTGCCTCTGCCCATAATTCTTGCCCTAACCCGACACCACCGAGCATGCACCTTGATTTTTCCATCAATGTCATGTTCATCCTTTCTGCAACTCCATTCTATTGAGGTGTATATGGAGTAGTCTTCTGCCTTGTTATACCACACTTCTTACATAATTCTTCAAATTCATTCCCGCGGAGCTCTCCGCCATTATCTGTCCTCAACACCTTAATTATTTTCTCTGTTTGATTCTCAACAAGAGCCTTAAACTCTTTAAACTTGTCAAAGACTTCATATTTCATCATGAGGAAATATATCCAAGTATTCCTAAAGAATTCATCTATAAATGAGACATAGTACACAGATTTTCCCAATGATGGAACTGACATAGGTCCAAACACATCACTGTGAACTAGCTATAAAATTCCTTCTCCCCTTGTTGCACTAGAGGGGAATCTTACCCGATTCTGCTTCCCATATACACAATGTTCACAAAAATCAAAATCCAGAGAGCAGATAGACATACCTTCAACCATACCTTTATCGTGTAGTATTTGAAGACCCTTCTCTCCAATATGCCCTAGTCTTTGATGACACAACATAACCTTTTCTCCAGAGAGTGTAGGAGTTTTGTCTTCTTCAACTCCAATATCAAGAACAATGGAACAATTACACCCATCACTAATAGTGTTTCCTTGTAACTTACACAGAGTTCCAAACCAAACTCCCTTCAACAACACCATTGCTCCTCAAACCATCCTGCAGGTTTCCTTTTCAAATATTGTTTTTACCCTTGCATCATCCATTTTGCTTACAGAAATCAATTTCTGGCCAATCCTGAGATGTGCAGAACACTAGGTAGTGTTTTAATCCTTCCATCTATGAGCCTCAACTTGAGTTTTCCTTGACCTATGATTTCGGTTGTCAAGTCATCACCTAGGAAAACATTACCTCCACCATACCTTTCATATTCACATAACCACTCCCTGTGGGGAGTCATGTGAAAGAATGTACCTGGGTCAACCAACCATGCCTCATGATCTACATGTGTGCTTGAAGAATCCAAGTACACATCCCCTCCTTCTTCCTTGGAGGTATTTTCTTCTGTAAAAGGAGCTCCTTCGGATCCCTTCTATTTCTCAATTTTGGATCTACACTACTTATTGTACCCTTCTTTTCCACATCTCCAACGTATCTTTACAAACTTTCCGAGAAGATTTATATCTACCCTTAGACTTAGATCTCCCACTTGAAAACTTAGATCTATTTCTTTTTTGGGAGCGTTCTCTTGCGAATAATGTATCTGTGCTTTGCCCTTCCATGTTCTTCCATCTCATCTCTTCCGAGAACAAGGATGAGACCACTTCATCAAACTTCAAGGCAGTTGTATTACTACCTATGGCCACAAYCAGACTATCCCACATGTYTGGTAAAGAGCACAGTAAACTGATACACTTATCTTGATCTGTAATTTTAATCTCAACAAATACTAACTAACATACCACAATATTGAAGCCATTCAAATGCTYYGATACAACTTCCCCAACTTATCCCATAAATCTTTGGTTGTAGCTTCCTCTGACACATTCAATAATATTAAATMTGAGAGACACAATTGGATTGTGCTCTTCGCCTTCCGATGCAACTTTTTCCAGTAATTCGTTGAAGTTCCTGTAGGTGCAGTACCTAKATCCACCGTGATCCACTGATCTCTATCCACCAACAGACCTTCCATCTTGAGCTTCCACAACTCAAAACTTTTCCCATTAAACTTCTCGATCTCCATTTTCGAACTGCTCGCCATTTCTTTTCACCTGAAAAAATCAATACCACACATCTTCCATTGTAACAAGGCTTATCACAGTCCCAAGCCAAATGCTTGACCACAAAGGCGTCCCCTTGAAGCCAATAAAACTTTGATACCAAATGTAGATTTTAACCTTGTACAATATTTTACTACAAACAAATTTTCAATAAAGAACAAAAAAGATACAATGGAAAATACACACATTAGACAGATATTTTTCACCGGGAAACCCAAATCGGGAAAACCAACATAATCTATATTCATTCATTGTGATAAATACAATATACATATAGGATCCAACGGCATCCAAAACCCTAACCCAATGACTTGGATTAGTCAACAACCCTAATTCCTTAACCAGAAACAAAAAACCATCAGCAAAAACCATGTGCCGAAAAACTGCCGAACAATGGACATGAAAATCGAGGCGACACAAAAAATGAGGCAAAACAAATTTCTCGGGGGTAGCGCCCCCAAACCCCTCTGTGCGCCTGACGGAACGTAGCAAACACTAGCGCTAGTTGTGCAAAGAATATAACACATACCCAACAAGAAGTCAGCGGGGGAATTGGGGAAAATGTTGGGATGTTGGGAATTTGGGTTTCTAGATGCAAGGGGCGAGTTTGAGGGAGTAATCTTCGGATGGAGAAGCAAAAATTTAATATGCTTTGGTTGTTGGTCAATTGTTTCAGGTTTGGCCACAAAAATATATTCACAAGAGCTGGGTAGAGAATTATTGGTGTCGAACCTTTATGGTTCCTATTGGATAGGTTAGTCTTTTGGGAAAATGTTCTAAAAAGTCTTTTTGAGAAAAGAGACCATTATTGTGGGCGGGGATATGAATTTTTCTTTAGGTTGCTTAGAGGTTTAGGACCCTAATGCACACATTGATATTTTGAATATTTTTTGTTGAAAGTTTGGAGGAAGCTTGATTACTTGATGTTGAACTTATAAAAATCAAACCCGCATGGAAGAACAAGAGAGTTGGAGAAGACAAGGTGTCAAAGAGATTAGATCATTTTTTAGTATCTGAGAATTTCTTAGATGACTATGTTATGTAAATTTAGCAACAAGGGTTAGCAATATCTACTAATCTAGAGAATGTGCTAGATAACAGATGATTTTAGGAACAAAAACTAGAAACCCTAACTCCAAATCAAATTGCTCACTCTAAAACCCTTGTCATTTATCAAACAAAGAATCTATTGCAAAGAATATAGAAAGAACCAGAACAACAAGCTTAAAAGAATGGTCAAACTCTCTATTACCTCGATGAAAAATACATTTACATGCATATGTGTAGAATTCATTGAGGAGAAATGGACTCCTTGGCCTCCTCCTTGGGAGGGTTCTTTGTTCTTTGTTGCTCCCAAATATGGTTGCTCTCTCTCTCTCTATCATGGTTGTGTGTAACAATAGATGCTAAGGGAAGTGCTCTCAAGAAACTAGGGCTCTTGAGCTATGGTACAAATCCAACAACAAGTCCCCACAAAAATTGAATATGAGAAACGCGGGGAAACCTCTTGGTTTTATAAGCAAAATTTTGATTTGTGTTTATTTTATTTTGTTTTTTTAAATAATTCCAAGAGAGAAAGGCCATAAAAGGGGTTTTTGGACTTTATAGAGTGAAAATAACTTTAGGAAAAAGGTTCGTTGAGTTATAATAATGAGAAATGATGTTAAAAGTGGGTTTATATACATAATACACATGCTATGCATGGTACATTTAAGTACACCTAGTATTTTGGTCTAGGTGATCAATGTTTGGGTAATAACATATGTCCCCTAATGTACGAGATTAGGAGCACATTGTATGACCGAAATACATTATAGTTTTCTTTTACCAAGTAACTAGACAACTAAGGAGACAAAGTAGTACCAAGGGGAACAAAACTGCCACTAGAAGAGGTCGAAGGAGACCACTAGATATAGTTTCCAACTCATGGATGGTAGTACAGACGGAAGTGTATCGGGTTTACTGGATCAAGTGTCTTATCATAGATAACTCCCTCTGTTTGTGAGAAACCTCTGGCTATAGATCTCGTTTTGTATTTCTCGATACTTCCATCAGTTGCATGCTTGATCTTATAGATCCACTTGGAAGTTACCATGGACTTCCCTTCTGGTCCTTGGATAATATCTTATGCATCATTCTTTAAGATATACCAGTATTCTTCTTTTATGGCATCTTTCCATACATGTTCTCTTGTTGCTTCTCTAAGACAAGGAGGCTCATCATCAATGAAGTGGCTCATAACTGAAGGATAGCTCGAAAATCTCTTTTGCTTTCTCCGGATGTGCCTTGAGAAGCTTGTATGTTTCTCTTCCTCTTGTAGAGTGAGTCTAGATAAGCCTTTTATGCCCTACTACAATATCTCTGAACATATCAACTGGAGCAACTGGATTAATGCCTGTCTCCCTCTAAACTGCTGAAGGGGGAGAAGGTATTGTCTTACTGTTAATATCCATCTTAGATCCTCTGGATCTTTTGAAAGACTATCTCTTCTTTGAGGACAACGTCTCTACTTGTTTCAATCTGTCTCTGACCAGGGATGTCAATCTGGAATGTCTTTGAAGATTCACTGTATCCTTTCTTTCTAGAGGATCTAGCTTGGACTTCTTCTCTTTGGGTACATGAAAATACACCCGGCACCTAAATAACATGAAGTGTTCAATCTCAGGCTTCATTCTGGTGAAAACTTCTTCGAGAGTTATGTTTTTCAAAGTCTAACGAAGACTCTTGTTCTGATATTATACTATGTCATGCATGCTTGTGCCTATAGAATCATAGAAAGATTCTGATCATGTGTTATTGCATTGGTTGCCCCAATGATGGTTCTATTCTTCCTCTTTCTCAAATAGTTTCGACTCCCTTTGAGTCAAATGGCTCCCCCTGAAGGATAAACATCTTCCTTTGATCTTAACCTGTCTGGAATAGGAAAAAAAGAGAAACCAAAACAATAATATCTCCTAAAGGAGAATAATGAGTGCATTTCTAGAATTAAAACAATTTAGGGATTGTTGTCATAACTACAACACCTACTTGTAATGTAGCAAACTTTAGAAATATAGGTTAGAGGAATGATAATTACAACAATCAAACCTAGAGTCTTCACTTTGAGTGTGTTGTTCCTCTGAATGCACTGAGATTCCTCTGGATCCATGACTTCAGCAAAAGGTTCCTTCCTCCTGCAATTTCCCTCATGACAACAATTCAAATAATATATATATATATATACAAGTGCATACTTGAGGGTGCTAATATGATTTCTCCAATGGCTCCCGATTGATCTTTGTCCTCTTGACATCTTCATGAAGGAGGTATGTCACAGTGACACCTTTTTGTATCACCCACAATAAGTCTTCATTTGAAGACTTGTCTTTCAGAAACTTTAAGTTGCTTGATCCATCAAGCTTAACTTCCCTCATAGTTTTTTTCATCACAATTTTATATTTTTCACAACCCTTTGTCAACTGGGTTAGAAAACCTAATAGCTAGGCTAGGCTAGCACTTTTAGGTTTTGTTGGGATTATGACTACCAAAAATAAGCCTTTGAAAGATGGGAGAACACTAATGACTTGAAGAGCTCCTTCAATGAGTTGCAGAAACCCTAATACTGAAATTTCTGCAGAATTTAGCGAAACCCTAGAAACTCTAGGGCCAAAAAGTCAAAATGATCGAAATGCAAATTAAAGCTTGATGGAGGTGCATTGAAGGAGGTCATACACTCCTATGCCAAAATTATCCCCAATGTCCAAGTATTAAGGGTTGAAATTGAGAAAGAAGGAGGGTCATACGAAATTTCTGGAAACCCTAGGAGGGTCGTACGGTTCTGCAAAAGGAGGACGGTTTGCCTTGAAGTTTTGTGCAATGGGTTCTTTAAGACCTATGCTCTGAAACCATGATGATTTTTCAATGAGATAGGTTAAGCATGTAGTTCATTCCATTTTTATCATTTGTCTTAACCATAAACATTAATGTTGCAGCAACCAAGATCACAAGAAGAAACACCATGCACAAGAACACAAGAAGTATCCTGGGAAACCCTTCTCAACAATGGAAGAAAACCCAACCAAATCCTTTGCTATATTCTTCAAGAGAAAGACCTTCATCACCAATAAAACCTAGCACACAACACGGTGCTCAAACCCTAGAATACTAGCACCCAAGAGAGGTGTGTACTTTTCCCAAGAAGGTGTACTTGCTGAAATTTCCAAACTCATGTGAAAGATATGATTCCTCAATGGGGAATTTACCTTTACTTATACTAACATGAACTTGTCAACATAAGTGTTTATTGGTACAATAGGGCCGACCTCACTAGCTTATAATATAATTAATATTAACCAGATTAATTATCTTTTACATTAATTACTAGTCACATTAAGGTGGGGCCGACCTGTACCCTTTACACTACAATTAGGGTTACATGAAAGTTTGACTCTTGAACAATATAGCAAGGGATATTATACACCCACTAGTGCTCATCCATAGGGATGTCCATATCTCTGGCTCACTGCATTACACATAAGAACCACTTCTTCACTAGTGCTCAGCCATTAGGATCACGTTCACCTGTGTTCGTCCACATGCACGTCCACTCAACGGATCTTCTTTCCCACTGCATTACACAGGAGAGTCATCTGGAGTTTCTCGTCAACTCTTCTGCTAAGAGGAGGCTAATACATCATCTTCATTTCTATTCTCATGATGATGCACCCAACACTTTGGGATTTCACACGTTCACCTTGTGCTCAACCACATGCACGTCCAACTCTGCAGATCACCTTTCTCATTGCGTTACATAGAAGAATCATCTGGAGTTCTTCTCAACTCTCTGTATGGAGGAGGTCATCTCTACGTTCCAGCTCTGTCTCAGATAAGAACCACACACCCTCTTCAGGGGCTTTCTCCCAGGTTTGTAAGTTGGAGAATATCTCACATGGCTGCAATGATCCACATTTCACAAGTTTGTAAGTTGGAGAATGTCTCACATAGTTGCAATCATCAACAGTTGCCAAAAACAAAACCAACTACTTTGGGAGCACAAGGACCTCCAAGTATTTTCAAAAGGGGGTTGCCAAGAGGAAAGATTAAGATATGTAGAGCTGACTAATGTGTCAAAAGACACAATATCCATTCAGAATCCCACATGGGAAATAAAATGGGGATACGTATGGGAAATGAGGAGATAAATGCCCCTAAGAACAATCAGATAACAATAATGTCGAAGGTGAAAACTACAAATGGAAGTGATCAATGGTGGGGACATTAATGACAATCTCCTCGAGGGTGGGTTAGTGGTGACATAAAAATGAAGAATTGTCATTGTATGGATGAAGTGTAGGAATTATGATACTTGATAATCCGACAAATACCAACCATAAATGGGGGAGTCCAGAGGGTATGGCCGTCAATATGATGAGAAGAAATGCATGTGGCTCAACTCACGTATGTATACTAACTGGACTCCCAATCCCTAAGGGGGTTCAACGACATGGGCACAAAAAAGAAACAAAGGTCATTATTCTAGGGCACCTTTATGAGGAAGGCTCTATCACTGGGTAGATGGAAAATGCAAAAGATGGAGGGCCTGCATGATCTACCCAAGTGAAGGGGGTCCTACCGACAATTTCCCATGAATGAAAGACAAATGCAATGAATATAAGGGAATTATACTATGCCAAATGCCAAGGAAATTGAGGCCCAAAGGAGACCCATATCCATGAATAAAAGAGAATATCCATGGTGAATGCCTCTTCACAAGTCAACAAATACGAAAACAAAGTGGGTAGAGGAGTGAGTATAATTCAATGTGAACAATACAAGCTTTAATCCTTCTTGGAAAAATGGATTTTGGGTGAAGTGTCAAAGCACAACATTTTGAGAATACCCTTTTGAAGGGCTTGGAAATAGGATTCCAACGGTGCAGATGGTGTGTCAATCGAAGTCTGAATGAGCTTGTATGAGCAAAAAGAAAACATGTCGTTTATATATTAAGGACTTTCCCTCGAATTTCCAATTCATCGTTTCATTTGTGGGAGGATAGGCTTGGAGAGGATGAGAAGGCCCTAAATCTTGGTGAGCTCGTTGTAGAAAAACTAATTGTCCAAATTTGGAGTTGTGACTTTCGGGTTGGTGGCCTAACCCCACTAGTCATTTTATTTAGATTAATTTTTTAGTTTAGGTCCCAAATTTCCTCGTGGGACCCCCGAGGAATATTTTTGAGGGCCAATGCACTAAATAGCTCAAGTATTTGCATTGGGATCACATATACTAGTTCCATTAACTACATTGACCAATGTAAGAACAAGGCGTGTTTTCTGCGTTGGGGAAAAATGGAATTTTGGACTCAAATTTGTCAGGGAGGCTCCTTTTTGAGGGAGAAGAATGGTAGGGACTTATATGATAGTAAATATGATGACATGACATGACAAACATGTGGTTTTGTGCAGGTATGATTGAGCTTAGAGTACTTTGGAGGGAGAGGGAGTTTGAGGATATACAGACGTAGGTTCAAGGGAACCAAGCCGCAAGGGGAGCACTTGCTCATTATGGGTTACTCAAGTATTTTGAGAACCCACTAATGAGAGGATGAGAGGGTCTCCTATCACATATAATGCAGTATTGGGATGTAGAGGTAGAGGCCTTCATAGTGCAGGGCCAATAGATTGAGATCTTGTTGTAGGATATTTAATTTTGCATAGGGCTTCCTTCATTTGGCATAGTGGCAAATACTCAACCCATTCTACCTTATGGGAGGCGATTAGAGGATTTCCTTGATAGAAATTGTGTCCTTGGTGTGAGGGTTTAGGACTCCGCTATCCAGTTGGTGGATTTAGAGCGGTTAGATATGAAAACCACAATTACAATAGTGATATGTGTACTAGGCAGTCACTCTCTTCATAAGGTGTTTCGAGGGAATATGCTTTTGATCGAGAGGGTGTTTGTTGGGACCTACTTTGGGTGGGCCAAGATGTTATTGACGAAACTGAAGCACCAACTGACCTCCTCCGGATGGGATTCATGAGGTAATTATGCATTTAGTACATTCCTCTATGCCTTTTTCTTTAAGAGGATACTCGTGCTCCACTCTTATGTTTGCATTTGTGATGGGGGGCCACGAGAGCCTCAGATGCGACACTGGGGATAGTTGTTGAGGTGAGGGGGAGGTGGTGGGATTGGGAATTTCTTTAGAGCAGATTTCTTTTCCCATTGAGACCAACTCCCAATAGTTATTGAGGACTATCTGTACGTAAGCATGAACTATTAGAGGGATCATAAGCTACCTCTGCGAGTTGGTCGAGGTCGGGGAGCCGATGGTAAGTAAAGTAACATCGAGTTATTTATATATGTTAATTGCATAGATTAGAATGTGTCAATATGTGGTACTGATGATATTTTGTATGCAACTTGCAAATATTGCACCGTTGAGGCCAACATGATAGGCAAATCATAGGGGGAAGAGGTGTTTTTACCATTGGGGTCCAATAGGGTAGAAGACTTAGAGAGACTATTGGAGGATCTTCGAGGCCAATTAGACAACTTGATGATGGGTGTATCCGAGTGGGGATGCATAACCTAGATGACAGGCATATGGTATCATGTGTTGAGGTACCACTCGAGCGACACCTAGTGATGTACAGGGCATGGATGGTCCGTCAGGAAATCAAAGATTTGTCTATTAGGGACATGGTCCATTAGTATGAGAGCCTATTTCAAATGAAGATGAGTAGTATGGGTGGCATAGATGCTTGTAGTTTTGATAGCATGCTATGGGCATGACAAATGTATGTAGAGTAGTGGACTCCAAACAAAATGAATTTTTTTATGATGTTTTGATTTCATACAGACATGATGTATATATATTTTACAAATGCTTATGCAATATCTAGATGCAAATGAATTATATTTTACAAATGTTTATTCACACTAGAGTAGAAATGAATGCAAAATGTTATCTTCTTATGCATGCATGCGTTAAATGCCAATCTAGAATATTATTTGCAATGGTATCTACAAAGCTATTGTGACTTCTGGGAACATGATTAAATGAAATTGATTCAAATTAACACATGAAAAGTTTAACTCATAGATATTTTCTAAAGAGGTTGGGTTACGCACATGATAAATATTGTTCAATTGCATGATGAGGAGTTGGGAATCGAGACAAACATGAAGGTGACGAATGCGACGGTCAAGGGCATTAGCTAACAAACCAATCACGACATCATATTTTCCCTAGTTGTTGGTGGCATATCCAATGCAAACACCACTAGAGTGGACAAGGGTATGTGCGGGGTGAAAATGACACAAGATGACGAGGCTAGATTCCTTGAATTAAGACTCCCACTATCGATATAACCAATGTAGCAATAAGACCAAGGGTCCATTTGAAAAAATCAAGAAGACAACTAATGGGGTGTAGGATTTACAAAACAGATGCAAGAAGACTATCTAATCTATGTACAATATGAACAAAAACTCTAGAGAAATTATCAAGGGTATAATTTCTTGAGGTAGAGTGCATTATGAGGGTTAGGGAGAAGCTCCCCTTCAAGATCCTTGAGAAGGTATGATCCCTTGCCCAAACCCTGTTTGACAATGTAAGGGCCCTTCCATAAAGGTTCAAATTATCCCCAACCCAAGATGTTGTGGACTTGGTCATATAGCAGGACTAGATCACCTTCATGAAAAACCCGAGGGTGGACCTTTCAGTCATACCAGGATTTTGTGTGATTTTTAGTCGCTTCAATGGTTTGCAATGCAAAACGATGGTGTTTATTAGCATGCTCCAACATTACCAATCTCTACTCTAAGGGACTGGTATAAGGGAGAAGTTCGAGGGCCAAATGAAGGGAGGGGATTTGGCAGTCAATCAAAAAGCTACCTCCTTGCCATGGATGATATGAAAGGGTGTGAATACCGTGGCGATTTTTGTAGAAGTCCTATAGGCCCACAAGGTTGGGAAGAGCCTATGGTGCTAGATGGTTTTGTGCTTATCAACTGTCTGTTGGAGCATGGTTTTGAGTATTTTGTTGATGACCTCAAATTGGCCACTCCCATGTAGATAGTATAAGGAAGAATATTGGTGCTCGAAACCCCACATGGATCCTAGATCATTCTAGATTTTATCTTCAAAGTGTTAGCCATGGTCAGAGACTAGTTACTCTGGGGCACTGAATCGAGCAATCACTTGCTTAAAGAAGAATCAAGCAATTACTTGCTTAAAGAAGAATCGAGCTATAGTGGTCATAGTATTGTTGAACATTGGCATGGCTTCATCCCATTTATGAAGTAGTCTACAACCACAATGATGTATTTATGATAGTTGGAAGAAGGTGGGTTATGCTCCACGAAGTCAATGGCCCATTTGAAAAATGGACCAGTGGTGATAACAAGGTACAATGGGGCTAGTGGGGTCCATGCCTTAGGGATAAAGTGTTCACAGTGAGTAGAATGTTTAACTACCTGTATATAGTTGGTGAAAAGAGTAGGCCAAAAATAACATGCACGCATGATTTTTTGAGTGGTGGTCCTCCCTGAAAGGTGGCCACTACAAGCACTACTATGGCAAGCATCTAGGACCCACTCCACTTCCTCATGGGTGAGACAATGATATAACAAGGTATCGAATCCCCAACGATAAAGATCATCTCTAGTGAGGAGATAACAAGGGGCTTGATGGCATATGTATCACCGATCATCATAGGTCAAGTGAGGACCAAACCTCCGGGTTCTAAAATAAGTGATTATATTTCCATGCCAAGGATCATAGGTGGATATAGCAAACAAGTGTTCATCTAGAAGGTCATCATTCAAGGATGGCTCAGGTGCACTAATTGGGAGATGAAAAATGAACTTAGCAAGGGCTAAGGCTTTCTTACTCTTGGGGGTCACAAACTCTAAGTCAAACTCTTGAAGAATGATGATCCAACAAGCATACTTCCCATTGATCACCCGCTAGTTATATAGGAAGGACATAGGTTTGGTGTTGCTAACTACCTTATTTTTGTGCATCTGTATGCAATGATGTAACTTCTAGACGAAAAAAACAACAACCAAGGCCAACTTATCGTAATGAGAATAGGACAAATAGGGTCTAGGTAGGTTCTTACTCACATAATTAATGACATGCTCACATCCGTTGAGCTCATCTCGAACTAAGACTCCAACAACAACAAAACATGAAGTAGAAATGTAGAGGATGAAGTCATTTTCAAGTTAGGGAGGCTATTGAAAGGTGTTGATGGGAGGGCCCTTTTCAGTGCATCAAAGGATTGTTGAGCTTGATCATCCCATACAAATGGGATATCATAACGTAATAAACACAGGAACCCATGGGAAATGGTGGCATAGTCTAAGTCAAACCAACATAAAAAAAAATGGCTTTCCCCTGTAGGCTCTACAATTGGCATGAGTTGCAAGTGTGGGGGGGGAGGGGGGTAGTTCAAAAAAGGAATGAACCTTGAGAGGATCGATAGTAATTTTATCATTGGAGACAATGAATCCCAAAAGTCGACCAACATGCACACTTGAGGGGGTTCAATCGTATGTTGTGTTTGCGACATCTAAGGAATATAGTTTGCAAGTCTTCTAGGTGCTACGACCTTTTCTTATAACATGCAGTGAGGTCATCTAGATAGGCTAAAATGAGATGGGTCAAGTTATGAAAGTAGAATAACATCATGCGTTGGAAGGTGGCTCCAGAATTTTTTAGTCTGAATGGAATAACTTTATATGCAAAGGATCCTTGAGGAGTGGTGAAGGTCATTTTGTACTAGTCCTATGGCCGAATATAGATATAGTTACAACC
>JASDQU010209700.1:769-27937 GCA_032191745.1 Picea mariana
TTTTTAGGACATCTTTAGAGCCCAACATTTTGGCACCGTTTCCGGGGAGAGTGTCAAAGATAGCATAGGTTGTGTCTCTGGAGGACGAGGTAATGAAGACGGAAGGTAAGAACCTACACAGGCAATAAGTAAGATGCTTATGCCAGCGCCTACCTCCAGCTGATATTTAGAGGTTATATAGGTGTTTTTTGAAATTTTTGACTAAAGTATGTATGACTAAGAAAAAAGATCCTGAAAAACCAAAACCTCCACCAAAAACTACCAAAGCCCAGGGTTCGGTGTTCCCCGGGAGAAGCACTTTCATAGACGATATCATCCGAAAAGCTGAATCTCAAGCTTTGATTGGACCTAGGAAAGGATCTACCCAAATCTCTCAAGCAACAGTTTCACCAGCTGCAGCCCACGCTGAGATTCACAACAAAACTGGAGGGACTGAGCAGATCTTTCAAAGCACATATATTCCACCCCTCAACCCTTTAGACGAGGGAAACTATTGTAATCTGGAGGAAGGAGAAGGAGAAACTAGCGGGGTTGCCAAGGCAAACCCATCACCCCCACCTGATCTTGAATCTCCTGTGAAAGAAGAAGGCATACCTGAAATCCCAGATATAGGTAGTGCAATCAAATCCCCTAGGGGATCTAGTAATCAATCAAGAGAACACCAAGATCAAGAAATTCTCAAAGATTATTGGCATATCTTCGACCAAATGGCGCAACCAAATCAACAACGACCCTAGACTTCCACCTTAGAATATCCGATAGTTGATCCAGTCGCCAATGCCCCCATGAAAGCAATTCCCTTGCAAAATCTGCCAACCTTTCATGGACTGATTTCAGAAGACCCAAATGCATTCTTATTTGAATTTGATGTCCTATGTAGGGGTTACGTTTACACCTATGAACCCCCAAAACTAAAAATTTTCCCTTTCCCTTTGAAAGGGGCAGCTTTGCGCTGGTTTATGTGATTAGGAGGCGGAACTATAAACTCATGGGATGAAATGCAACATGCCTTCTTGACAAAATACCAGGATTATTATAGAACCAGGGACCTAAAATATGAAATCTTTCAAATGAATGCAAAAGAAAACGAGACATTAGAGGAATATGTTGAAATATTTCAGTATAATATGCAAATATCTCCTTATGGTACATTACCAGGTGCAGTGTTCAAAGCCACTTTGATAAAAGGAATGAAACATGAATGGGTAGAAACATTGAATTTAATGGGGAAGGATGATATTTATCAAGAAAATTATGATAACATCATTCTATTGTACAACAGGTGCTCACGTGGAAGTACACGGACTAGATCAAGAATGCAAACTCCCCTCACCAGAAATATCAGTGTTACCAACGAAGGAGTTACCCAAGTCGAAGTCGGTAATCTCTTAGAAAATTTCAAAACTGATATTCCGAGCGTTATGACTAGACAATTGGATGTATTGCAGGCCAAACAGAAACAAGCAGAAGTAGAATAGACTTTGGCCATATTTTTCCATAGGTGCAGAAAAAAACATGGTCCAAGGGAATGTCCTTTGGATGTGGTTCGAGTTTGTGCTATTTGCGCCAAAGATCATGCAACAGAGCAATGCCCATCGCTCCCTGGACTAAAAGCTGTCTTTAGAGAAGCAGAAGAGGAAACATAACCATTATACCTGATGGCTCAATGTCGCCAATGGCAGGCCCGAACTCCAGGTACACTACAGGACCCCTCCTCTTTATTTTCTGGGTAGTATAATCAACAACAAAATTCTAGAAACACATGGCAGGGCCAACCATTTACTAATCAGAACTGGCAACCCCAACAATATCCAGTTGCAAATCCCATCTGACAGAATCAACCAACTGCAAATCCCTCATGGCCCAACGTACAATACTTTACCCCATCTTGGCAAAACCCAAACAACAACCCCTACCCTTCACAGTGGTCTAACATGACTGCTCAAAACCCAAATTGGAACCAAAATTGGCAGCACCCCATGGGGATAACCAATCAACCCATGGGGATGGACCCTCAAACCCAAACCACTTTGTAAGCCCCACTCCAATTACCCAAGAACCCTCAGCCACAATTGCGCCCTCAATTACCATCCCAACCTCACCCAAATCCCAATAATAGACCAACCCAACTTGTCCAGATTATGGAGAATGGGGAAGGGGAAACCAACTCGATAGGGTGCAACGAACTCTAGTTGAGATCAAGGCATATAATATCTTCTGAATAAAGTAACGATTTCCAAGAGTAGGAGAATGAAAATAACATACAACCAACAATAACACCCTCGACTGTGGTCATAACAGAAGAAACAGAGCAGGGAGGAAACACAATCGAATCATAGGATCCTGATAAGGATGCAACTCCTCCTCCCCTGTTCCCTGAAATATTGATGATAGAAAAACCTGTCGTGTATCCTAACTTCAACATTGTAGGGGAACTCAAGAATTTATATGTCAAGATCCCACTCTTGCAGGCTCTGCAAGACATTTCAATTTATGCCAAGACAATCAAGGAACTATGTGGGAGGAAGCATGTTAGGAAAATTAAAAATTCATCACCAACTGTTCGTGTGGTAGGAGCCTTGTCTAATCTAATTTTGGGTTAGACAAGAACCAGTCAAATATGCAGATCCAGGGAACCCCATAGTGACAATTCAGATCCAGGGTTTCTCTTTTCCAAATACACTAGTTGATTTGGGGGCGGCCATCAACATCCTAATTATGGAAACCTGCAACACCCTAGGTTTTGACTCTTTTTAGCCTACCCCAATTATGTTACAGTTGACCGATCGATCAGTGGTTAGACCAGTCGACACATTACATGATATAGCAATTTCAGTCGACTCGTGGGAATATCCAGCAGATTTCCTCATCATTAACCCAAGAATTGGACTCAAAGGGCATCCATTAATACTGGGAAGACCATGGCTCGTTGGAAATATTGTCATTGATTTCAAGAGTCAAAGTGATGATCTGTAATGATGAAGTATATCAGATGAGATTGTCATTGATGTCAACATGTATATCCGTCAGCAGAAGATGTCAAATTGTGTGCAGAGATCAAAAGAGCAAACAAGGGAAGCGAATAATCAAAAGATCAAAGCTTAGAAGGAATAGCACATTGCACAGAGAGGAAATCCGTGACTATTGTTGATCACGATAGGATCAATAATGATTCAATGATCAAGATCTGAAGGAAGAATAGACTGTAGAAATGTCATTGGTATCAGTGAAAATACTGAACAGTTGATCAATGCGCAGAAAAGGTGAGAAGTGTCAGCAGTCATCTGATCAAGGAAATTGATGGTGTTGATTGTCTCATATAACGGACTATGGTAATATTGTTGATCGTGAGCTTAAGGATCGTTGGAATATCGTGGCCGTCGGATCAAACCCGAGTTCTTGTCAAACCATTGGATCCAGAGGAAGGTGCACGAGACAAGTTATGAAATCATTGGGACCATCTGTTGTCAAGGAGGGCACGTGGTGAAGGGTCATCATTTCACTGACTCGAAGAGTGAAGAATTCAAAGAGAAATTCATGAGAATTCACGAAACACGAACTCGTGATTTGATCACAGTCGTCGATCAAAGGGAGAACGATGACTGTTGATTCGAGAAGGACATGTGGCATACCACGTCAGTAGACTATGTCAGCAAGGACACATGGCATAATCAAACAATGACAAGTGTCAATTTGATTCGACATTTTAGGTACATACAGATCATGAATATGAGTGAAACGTGGAAACTACTCAGCTCGTGACACATCATCAAGTGACGTAAGCAGTTACGTCACTCCGAGAGTTTTTCTTCGGGAGTTTTTACCACTGCACTCACCCAATGTCTCGAAGTCCTGAATGTCGAAGTGTTGAATGGCCGAAAGGCCGAAGTTGCGAAGAGTCGAAGTGCCGAAAGGCCGTAGGGCCAAAGTCGCGAAGGTCGAAATGCCGAAGTGTCAAAGGGCCGAAGTCCGAAGGGCAAAGTGACGAAGTTATGATAGCCGTCCATCTTGATGAATGACTAAAGTCTTGGCCATCGGATTTAGCAGTGAAAGGATGAGTGTAAGGTTAAAGTTGACTGTTGATCTGTCTCCGTAAATATAAACGTGAGCCGTCTGATTGTTTCAGTGATATCGTAATCGGGAGTTTTGTAATATTGTAAGTCACGAAGACCCGAAGGTCGAAGTGTCAAAATCTCGTCATCCGTCCGTCTGATTAGAAGATCGCATTATGGCCGTTGATTTGGTAAAGCGCTCATAAACTTGTCCCGCCTAACGTGAGGTCACCGTCGTTGGTCATATGCTATAAGAATTTTAAAAGGAAATTGTTATATGTCACTATAATTGGTAAAGCCCGTGGTTATGTAACGCACAGTCATATGTGATGGTTTGAAGGAAGTGCCTCTACAGAATCCGGTCTCTGTGAAATTAATTGAGATCTGTGAACAAGTATAAAGGATAAAATTGATCCATGTTGTGATCAATTTATGAAAGGTATTCACGGTAAAGATAATTAAAATGTGATCAACTCATGACAAACAAAAATGAACCAATACACAGTCATGATTAAAAGAGAATTAAATCATGAAAATATGAATAAAAAATAAAAAGGAAAAATGATATAATTAATGTTTAGATTATCATTTTAAATGAAAAGGTACAATGGTTCAAATAAAGGGACACGATGTTTTAAATTTCACTCCTGTTTGAAGATTATATAAACAAGAAAAAGAGGTGAGAAGAATGTGTCTTTGTGGTTCACATTAGAAGATCAAAACAGAAGCATAGTCCAAGATGAAGAACTATTTGTTCTAAGGTGCCTGCCAATGTCTTATTGAAGATCAAAAATAGAAGAAGACAAAGAAGCAGTTATGCAATCCAATACTTGATACATAATACCATACAAGCAAAGGTTGCAACAGACAAGTAGAAATTACAACAATGGCTGCATGAGTCAAATTCAGTGAAGTACAGAAGAGATTGAATTACATTATAAACTAAGGGTGGTCGGGTGGTGCAAGGGCGGGTTGGAGTGTGCAGGGGATTTGGTGCTTCCTTGTCCATTGTAGCTGACTAAACAAGGGGTTGAAGCCTCCTACCAGTTGGTGCTGGTGAACAGAGGGAGTTGGTGCTTCCTTGTCAGTTGTGGCTGACTAAACAGGGGGTTGAAGCCTCCTACCAGTTGGTGTTGGTGAATGAGGGTGTGGGTGCATCCTTCCAGTTGTAGATGGTAAATGGGGTGTGGCAACATCCTTTCAATTGTAGCTGAAGAAACTTGCGAAATGTCTCTCCATCAAGTTGTAGCTTGAAAACAATTTTGTAAAATAAATTTTTATTAATGAGAAAAGAGTTGGTGGTTTTCCCTATTGGGTTCCACAATAAAATCTTGTGTTCATAAGGGTTTGTTGTTCATCATATATTTCTTAATTGAATAATTAATATGTGTGCTTAATATGGATGAAGGTAAAAAGAAAAAATAGGCAATACTGATTCACCCCCCTCTCTCAGTATTGCTGGATATTCCTTCACCAAACAACAACCCCTACCCTTCACAATGGTATAACATGGCTGCCCAAAACCCAAATTGGAACCAAAAGTGGCAGCGCCCCATGGGGATAACCAATCAACCCATGGGGATGTCCCCTCAAACCCAACCCACTTTGCAAGCCCCACTCCAATTACCCCAGAACCCTCAACCACAATTGCGCCCTCAATTACCAGCCCAACCTCACCCAAATCCCAATAATAGACCAACCCATCTCGTCCAAATTATGGAGAATCGGGAAGGGGAAACCAACTCGGTAGGGTGCAACGAACTCTGTTGAGATCGGGGCATATAATCTCTCTTGAAGAAAGTAACGGTTTCCAAGAGAAGGAGAATGAAAATAACATACAACTAGCAATAACACCCTCGAATGTGGTCATATCAGAAGAAACAGAGCGGGGAGGAAACACAGTCGAATCACAGGATCCTGATAAGGATGCAACTCCTCCTCCCCCGTTCCCCGAAAGATTGATGATAGAAAAACCTGTCGTGTATCCTAACTTCGACATTGCAGGGGATCTCAAGAATTTATATGTCAAGATCCCACTCCTGCAGGCTCTGCAAGACATTCCAATTTATGCAAATACAATCAAGGAACTATGTGGGAGGAAGCCTGTTAGAAAAATTAAAAATTCATCATCAACTATTCGGGTGGTAGGATCCTTGTCTGATCTAATTTTGGGTTAGAGAAGAACCAATCAAATATGCATATCCAGGGCACCCATAGTGACATTTCAGATCCAGGGTTGTTCTTTTCCAAATACACTAGTCGATTTGGGGGCGGCCATCAACATCCTGACTATGGAAACCTGCAACACCCTGGGTTTTGACTCTTTCGAGCCTACCCCAATTATGTTACAGTTGGTCGATCAATCAGTGGTTAGACCAGTCGACACATTACACGATATAACAATTTCAGTTGACTTGTGGGAATATCCAGCAGATTTCATCATCATTAACCCAAGAAGTGGACTCGAAGGGCATCCATTAATACTAGGAAGACCATGGCTCACAACAACAAATGTGTACATATGATGTTGTATGGGTAATATGACAATTGCTAGAGGAAGTGTTACAAAAATATCATCTTATATCCTCTAGCCAAGCCAAGCCCAACTATCGTATATCCACAGTTGCCACCACCAAGATATCTAGAAAAGGATCTACGGGCCCCTCTCACGCTGGAAGAAGCTCTTAGACTCAAGAACCAATTAGAGGATGGCATGATCAGTGGGTTTATTAACAACCCAAGCATTGTGAGTAACCCTACGTGCCAGATGCTCAAAGCTATTCTAGATTGCGAAGCACATGGAGACTCGCTGGAAGATTTAATGGAACAACAAATCCTGACTACCACTGTTCATAACAGCAAATCAGTTGAGATTGCACCAGGGAGGTCTCTGAACATTAATGTTAATTTAGATGCGCAACAACAACAAAAACTGATTCAAATCCTTTCTAAATATCAACAATCTTTTGCCTGGGAGTATTCTGACATGAAAGGTGTTGATCCACAACTCTGCACACACCATATTTATATTGAGAAAGATGCCCGACCTATCCGATAGCCCCAAAGAATATTGAATCCCCATCTCAGGGATATTGTTAAAGAAGAATTACAAAAGCTGTTGAACATAGATTTTATATATCCTATCTCGGATAGTTGGTGGGTTTCCCCACCGATAATCGTCCCTAATAAAAATGGAAAATGGAAAATCTGTGTAGACTACAAGGAACTTAACAAATCCACCCAAAAGGGCCACTTCCCCTTACCTTTCATCGATCAGGTCCTGGATACTTTAGCAAGGAAGAAATCATTTTCTTTCCTAGATGGCTTTAGTGGCTATAATCAGATCCATATTGCCCCAGAAGATCAAGATAAAACTACATTTACATGCCCCTAGGGTACCCTTGCATACAGAGTATTTCCCTTTGGACTATGTAATGCTCCAACCACATTCCAGAGGGCAATTTTTAGCATATTCAGTGACCTGATTAGCGAAGGGCTTGACGTTTACATGGATGACTTCACACCCTATGGCGAGGACTTTGATCAAGGTATGGACAATCTGGAAATGGTATTGGAATGATGCATCACTACCAGATTATATTTAAGCCACAAGAAATGTCACATGATGATGACGAAAGGTGTGGTGCTAGGGCATTATATTTCTACATATGGAATTAGGGTAGTCCAACAAAAATAGAGGTAATTCTTAATCTACCTACACCACACACACAAACTGAGGTACGTAGTTTCCTTGGCTCTTCAGGATACTATCGCAGATTAATGGAAAATTTTGCAAGAACTGTTGCACCTTTACATGCTTTAACTGGTAATGTGGAGTTTTAGTGGTCTGATAAGTGTGATGTGGCATTTGCTGGACTCAAGAAGTTGATCTCGACAACACCAGTGTTAAGAGGACCAAATTGGAAAATACCATTTCACATCTCCACCGATGCATTGGATATTGCCATAGGCGCTGTCCTTGGATAGGAAGAAGACAAGAAACCCTATGTTATTTATTTTATCATCAAGAATCTCACTCCCACTGCATCTAATTATACAGTAACAGAAAAATAATTTTTAGTTGTTATACATGCCATCAATGAATTTCGTCATTATATAACAGTCGATCCAGTTATTATGTATTTTGATCATTCTGCTATTAAATATCTAGCTAATAAACCTATTACTAATGGACATGTCACTCGATGGTTATTGCTATTGCAGGAATTTGACATCACCATCAAAGATCGACCCGGAAGAGAAAATCTTGTTGCAGACTTCCTGTCCCGCATACCCAAAACAGATGACTCCTTGACAATTGAAGATCAATTTCCAGATGAGCATCTGTTTGCCGTCACTTCTAAACCACCTTGGTACATTGACGTGGAAAATTATCTGGCAGCAGGGAAATTACCGGCACATCTATCATCAAGTGAAAGAAAACTAATCGTCCAGTGTAGCGGACGATTCACTTGGATCGCTGGATATCTCTTCCACACAGGGGCTAATTTCTAGATCCTTAGATGCGTACGATATGACGAAATCTATGACATACTGAAGGCAGGACATGATGAGCCCTGCGGTAGGAATTTCGCAGATCACAAGACTGGACATTAAATTTTACAGATGGGCTACTATTGGCCCTCAATATTCAGAGATGTGAAGAAATATGTCCAAACCTATGACAATTGTTAGTAGATGGGAAAACCAGGTAAGGCTGATGAAATGCCTCTAAAAGCACAACTAGTTGCAGAACCATTCGAGAGATGGGCACTAGACTTCGTCGGTCCCTTCAATCTGGATTCAAATCAGAAGGCCTATATTCTAGTTGAAATGGACTACATGACCAAATGGGTAGAGGTAGAAGCCTTACCGAATGCAACAAAGGAAGTAGTCATCAAATTTCTTTTCAAATTATTTGTACGCTATGGACTACCCAGGGAAGTAATCACTGATGAGGGGTCACAATTTACATCTCATAGAATCACGACCACCCTAGACAATTATCATATTAAGCAAAGAGTTACTTCCCCATACCATCCACAGGAAAATAGACAGGTAGAAAGCACCAATAAAGTTTTGGAGGCAATTTTGACGAAAATGATCTCAACAAATCGACAGAATTGGGCTACTAAGCTCCCAAATGCCTTATGGGATTATCACACAACATGGCGTAACACCAATAGCTACTCTCCTTATCATTTAGTCTATGGTAAAGAACCTATCTTTCCAATCTAATTTGAGATTAAGACTCTAAGGATGGCGTAGGAGATTGGACTGGATCTCACAGAGGCACATAAACAATGCCTACAACAACTCAATGAATTGGATGAAGCACGCCTGTCCGCCTTGGAGCACAGAATTGTCATTCAACAACAGAGAGAGAACTGGAATGACAAACATATCAAGAATAAATCCTTCTATAAAGGTGATTGGGCGCTCCTCTATGATTCCAGATTTCAGGATTTTCCTGGAAAATTACAGACAAGGTGGCTAGGACCATATGAAATTAATGAAGTTCATGATAATGACACTGTCTCTTTAGTTACCATCGATGGGTCTGGGTCTCCCTTTTTGGTCAATGGACACCAACTACGACTTTACCATCAGCTGCCTTCAAAAGAATCCTTCTGCCAAGAAGTAAGGACCCTACTGTTCAGATTTTGGCTGGCTAGAAAGGTAACCCAACACCCTCAACTCCATAAATGATGAATTTTTTTTACTATATATATTGTATATAGTTTTTTTACAGATTTTATTGAGTTTTTATCTCTTCTTTTTATAGGAAAGTCATTTGAGAAAATACAAACCAGAAGAGATGACTATAATGAATATAATTAAACACTCTTTTTTGTTCTTTACCTTTATCCCGCGTTGCAAAAAATCAGCAAATATAACCCTTGTTTTTACAAGAAAATGAACATGCTTATAAACCATCTAATACTTCGATTATTGCATAAACTTACCCATAGTAATTGAATGAATTTAGTTTATGACTAATCAATTATAGATTCACTGAACAAAAATGCCCGTGGGAGTTTTAATCACTTAATTAGATGGGTGATGATCACTGTTGTTCACTCAAAACGAAACCATTTTCGTTCCTTTGAAAAGAACGACTGTTGTTCCCTTCGTACGTAATATTGTTCACTCAAAATGAAAAGATTGTTGTTCCTTTGAAAAGAGCGACTGATGTTCCCTTCGTACATAATATTGTTCACTCAAAACGAAACGATTGTCGTTCCTTTGAAAAGAACAAATGCTGTTACC
Organism: Picea mariana; assembly: GCA_032191745.1. Classification (NCBI taxonomy): domain Eukaryota; kingdom Viridiplantae; phylum Streptophyta; class Pinopsida; order Pinales; family Pinaceae; genus Picea; species Picea mariana. The sequence continues at coordinate 11,092 of JASDQU010209700.1, forward strand.
TTCGTACAATCATTGTTTCCTTTGCAGATCATTTCCGTTCCTTCGAAAAGAACGATTGATGTTCCCTTCATATGTAATATCATCCAAAAAAAATTACGATTGTCGTTCCTTTTAAAAGAACAATTGTTGTTCCTTTGCTGCTCCTTTCAATTTTTTTTTTATTGGGGCTCCTTTCTTAAAACATGCCATTGATTATGTCAGTCACTCCTTTGGGTATGACCTTCACTAATTCCTTTTCTTCAGCACTATCTCTAATCTGTCATTTGGTGTGGATCATTTAACATACCTAAATAAACTATTTCTGGATTATTTTTTCCGAATCCTTTTAAAAATTGTTCACAATTCATTAACCACCATAATTCGTTTCTTTCCCTTATATATCTACATATACTTGAATGATAATTTCTTTCATATCATAATAAGGAATCTTAAATACATTCTTACTTGGCATTATTACACTTCTTACACCATCCCTCACTCTTAAGGAGTAGATGAGCCTCCCTTGATAGAGATCTAAAAAAAAAATAAAAAAATCAAAGAAAAGTTTTTTAACATAGTAATAATCTTCTTCCATAAAGAATAGGGGGTCTCATCACGAGCCAACCTACCACGTTCATCATATAATAACATAAGTTACATTCCCACTATGGCTACCACACCAGGGAAATGGCCTTTGGCACTTTTTCATCAAAGGACAAGAGATCTCATCACGAGTCGACTTGTTCACTTAGGTTACGATCTAGTGAGTGGCATTATCATCATCTGGCTACCAAACCAGGATAATGGTCTTCTTTGGAAAAGACAATTTAAACCATTTATTAAGGATACATGCTCATCTATGGGTTAAACGACAACCCGTCGAGTCTATGGATGCCTGCTAGCAGCAGTGGCTCTGCCTATGGTATCGAAGTATACCTTAAATACGCCAAGTTTTAGTGTGTTTTTAGATTTCCTTTTCTAAACATTGAGGCTATCATTTCAAATATATCTAATAAAAAAATGGGAGAGTAACAACGTTATGATATGTGGAAAATTTTAACATGTGAACAAATTTAAAATCATTCGGAATATTTTTCCTCAAACGGTTTCTACCATGGGTACAATAATTTGAATTTACCACACAAAGTAATGATTATCATTCGTACCGTTAAAGTGCTTGATTGAAAGTTACTAATGATTGTCTTTTCCAGCAGCGGCGACGGCATAACAATCGCACCTCATAGTCACTCCCCGCCATTATTACACTCGTACGTTTGACGATCGAGGTCGACCTTTCCATTTATGGGGGGGTATATGCCTGACACATTTACCAATAGATTTCATTGAATGCAGTAATTAGGAAAATGCACATTTTTCTATATACACACAATGTCGTTCTATATTTGCTATGTCTGTTGTTTTCAAAAATCTGGTTGAGTTAAGCTGCAGCAAGGAACGTTAGTCATCCTCACCTGCTTATAGAAATATGGGAGGTCGAAGTGTGCGATGTGAACCAACACTCTTATAGGTAACTGAGCATGCAAGAGAAATCCTACACTGTCTGGGGTGGACGGAGTACTTCAATTGGTTGCAAGGATACAATACAAACATCACGATAGAATTATTTCAGAACTTGTAGGGAGAAACCTTCGTTGTTCGAGGTATATGAATTCCAGTCACTCAGTAAATTGTAGCATAGGTTATGGGCCTTCCTAACACAGGAATAAAATGGTCTGGAATATATACAACGCTTAAAGACGCTGTAGAATCCTTCATAGACCTTGGAGAGGAATTGGATAAAAAGGGAAAGGGACTTAACCCCAACACTCTTAGTGAACCATGGAAATAACTGACAGGTGTCATATAGAGGTATATCACCTGAGATGGAAGATATTATGTGATCTGCCCATGCCACCTCAAACTACTAGTTGCGTTTAAACAACTGTTAGTAATCAATTTACAATTTTTTCTAAATGATATGTTACATGAGGTTGCTATAAGAACAAAGAAGGAAAAAGATCCCGTTACTATCATCAACCACCATTGATTGGTAAAAATGATAGTAAATAAGGCCCTAAATCAAACTCAAATGACCTGGGGGGATCTTATTGAGGCCAATAGGCCCTTACATTTAGAGCAACCTTAATTATAGCATGAAGACCCAACCCAGGGAATTGAAGTAGCACAGGAAGGGGAACCTACTGTCCAAATGGAAGTTTCGCCTCCTCAACCTGAAGTCGTGGAAGACCCGTCCAATTTGTAGAGACTCAGACCTCAGAAGCAAAGGCATCAACGAGGAAGAGAAAAAGAGAAATGGTTGCTCCTAAATCCCCCATTGAAGAGAAAATAAGAAGCAGACGAATAAGACGTCATGAATAAATTCAGGATACAACAGAACAACCTGAAGAAATTCAGGACATAACAGAGCAGCCCTTATAGGGAGATGTTCAGGGAATTGAGTAGACAGAACAAACACCACAAGGAAACAGTCAGGAAAATACCCAGCCAGCCTTGGGGCACATCACAAAATAATTTTTGAAAATATATGAGGTAGAGATAGCTCATGTTCTAGGGAGTTTAGGGGCCTCAATTAGCAGAGACACAAATAGGCCAGAAGAAAACAAGGCACCAACCTCTCCTTCAAATCCCGCTGAATATTTCCCTGACACTGAGATGTCACTCCCAGATGATAAAACACAAGAAGAACCTCATACTGAGGTAAATACCCTAGTAGGGAAAGCATAAGAGCCACTATTGACAGATCAAGGTGAGGAAAATCTTGACAGCTCACAGAAACATAAATCGGGAAAAAGCCACAACAAAATTAGAAAGTTAAAATGGGAGAACAAGTTATTGAAGAGAAGGGTTAAAAATATTAAAATATTAAAGTAGAAAGTTGGCAAGCTTAAGGAAATTATCAAGGAATTAAGAAAACAACTGGAGCAAGCCGATAAGATCCACGAAAAAAAGAAGACCAAAAGACATAGAGCACAGGGAAGGAACCCCCTTCTTAGGAGGGAAGTCGAAATGAGTTCTGTAGGAACACAGACAGAGCTACATATCCGTGAAGAAATGGTAGAAATGGAACCTCAGATTGAGACTACAACAATAGAAGGGGTAGCTGTTCAAAATGAAGAGGAAATTCCTTTCAAAGCATATGAAATAGAGGCTCAACCAGAAATTCTAGGAGGAACAACTACCCAAACTGAGGAAGTAATTCCCACTCCTCTGGAGACCACAGATGCAGAAACTCAAATAGTAATTCTAGTAATGAAAGCAGCAGGCTATCAGACTGAAGAGGTATCTCAGTTTCAGGATCAAAGTGCCATCATTGAAAGACTAGAAACAAAACTGGTACAAGCCCAACAGGCCTTGACTCAGACCAAAGATGAAATGGGGACCATGACAGAGCACCAAAGAGTTGTTAAACGACTCAAAACCATGTTAGCAATGGAAAATGAGACGTATGCTGAGCTGACTAAGGCTCAAGGGAAGATAAAGAAAGTACAAGGTCAATTGGAAAAAGCTTTGGAGAAAATCAAAGAGATTTGTGATATCTACACTGATGCAATAGATTGTAGGGCTCCTGCTACCAATTATACTTTGTTTTTATTATAAAGCTACCTGTTGCTGAGGGTGAAAGTTATTCGAGCAGGTAAACCGATTAAATTCACCACTATCTCTAAGTTTGTGTCTTGTTTTAGGGAGCAGGAAGAGAAAGTAAAGTATTTCCTGTGTGAGCTATACTTCCATAATTTCATTTTGGAAGACAACAACAGAGATAATCCCTGGTCCTTTGATTGGAGACATCCAATTTCAAGCATTCCTATCCTTCACTAAAAATCAAGTCAGGTGGGATAAGGCCCACAAAACTGTCATGAAGAGAGAAACTGGGTTAGATCTCTGGATCAGGGGGGAACACCAAAGTATTTTCCAACTATCATGCAACATAGGACATTCATGAAAAGGAAGGGAGTGAGAAGCTCTTTAGGCCCTATTCATCAACATGTTATACGATTAGGCATAGCCTATTTTAGGGAACTCAAAGAAGAAGCTCTTGCTGCCTCCAAGTTAAGGTGGGATGACTCCCCAGTTGAAGTAAAGTTTAGAGAGCCCTTTGGTTTCAAGAACTTCTTTACAGCACCTTCAGAATAGAAAGATATGCCAGAATGATCCAGGAGGAAGGACCTGCCTGGATTGGGTGTAGATATAATCCCCCTCTTATATGGTTTCCTCCAGAGGATTACCAGAGAGATTATCAATTTAATAAAAAGAGGGAAGACACTGCTTTTGGAGAACTCAGAAGAAAGAATGGATTCAGGGTACCTGGTGAACCAACGTTTCCTCCTTACAACATCACTACTCTACATATTTCTCCTCATTTCCATGATTTATGACATCATCTTGAATGACTTTTTTGTTACTTAGGAATAAAATAGGATATGAAATGACTAAAATATCTTCTAGAACTATCATTGAGTTGAAGTTCATAAATTCTAAAATATGGTTGGAATTGTCTGATTTTGTTACAGGAATGGGTAAATCTTGGTAAACTCATGATAGCAGAAGAGATTTCGAAGATGCACAAGATATTGGAGGCTAAAGATATGGAGCGTACAACAGTTTCAAGAGAGATTAGTTCTCTATTTTGTAAACTTCAAAAATAATAATAGCGATCCCGAGGATCTCTCGATCCTCATGATAGCTTTATTTACCCATATTTTGTAATATATAAAGAGTAGTGAATCCTAGAAAGGATCATCTAGGAATTTTATTCAAGCATTCAGAACTCAGAACTGCTCTGCGCAAACAGTTTTTGTAAATGTTGTATCAGTTATGGAATTAATAAAGGCTTTGAACGTTTTTATCATTTTCACATATTGAGTTTCTAGCAGCAGTGCTTATGAGGACCAAGGGCCCAGTCTGAAGGAGTTACTGTCTTAATCTATATTTTATCAGTTTGATTTCTGTTTCGAAATTTAAATCCTTTTTATCATCGTTAAGATAATGCATAAGCGTGTCAATGTTTTGATAATGTTTGCTTGTAGAAGATAAATGTTTTCCTTTGATGTTGTCGATTGCTATTCCAGATTCCATTTGTTGTAGTTTACTGCTTGACAGTTCCTCTCATTTTCACATGCGCCGTTCCTTTCAATTAAATTAGCAATTGCTGTTCCTTTCTGTTAAATTAGCATTTGTTGTTTCTTTCGCTTAATTGGTGTTTGTTGTTCCTTCTACTTAGTTAGCATTTGTTGTTCAATTACTGTTCTGTCTCAATTTACAGTATTCAGTTATTTCTTTCCAACAGATTAGATTGTCATCAATAGGTCAACTTATTTTCATAGATTCAATTCCTGTTTCTTAATTAGATCAATTCATGCCTTTAATATCAGATTCAATTCTTGTCCCTTAATTATATCAATTCAACAATTCAATTCATGCCTTCAATTCATAACACATTATAGATCATATTTCAATTTTGTTCAGTAGGATCTTAGCTTTAGAATAGAAAGATATGCCAGAATGATCCAGGAGGAAGGACTTGCCTGGATTGGGTGTAGATATAATCCCCCTCTAATATGGTTTCCTCCAGAGGATTACCAGAGAGATTATCAATTTAATAAAAAGAGGGAAGACACTGCTTTTGGAGAACTCAGAAGAAAGAATGGATTCAGGGCACTTGGTGAAACAACATCACTGCTCTACATGTAAGAACTTAGCTTGCACAAGGACATGAAAGAACGTAAGCTGGGGGGTATGTTGGGTTATGAAAAGGTACAAATATTCTCCTCATTTCCATGATTTATGACATCATCTTGACTGACTTTTTTGTTACTTAGGAATAAAATAGGATATGAAATGACTAAAATATCTTCTAGAACTATCATTGAGTTGAAGTTCATAAATTCTAAAATATGGTTGGAATTGTTTGATTTTGTTACAGGAATGGGTAAATCTTGGTAAACTCACGATAGCAGAAGAGATTTCGAATATGCGCAAGCTATTGGAGGCTAAAGATATGGAGCGTACAACAGCTTCAAGAGAGATTAGTTCTCTATTTTGTAAACTTCAAAAATAATAATAGCGATCCCGAGGATCTCTCGATCCTCATGATAGCTTTATTTACCCATATTTTGTAATATATAAAGAGTAGTGAATCCTGGAAAGGATCATCTAGGAATTTTATTCAAGCATTCAGAACTCAAAACTGCTCTGCGCAAATAGTTTTTGTAAATGTTGTATCAGTTATGGAATTAATAAAGGCTTTGAACGTTTTTATCATTTTCACATATTGAGTTTCTAGCAGCAGTGCTTCTGAGGACCAAGGGCCCAGTCTGAAGGAGTTACTGTCTTAATCTGTATTTTATCAATTTGATTTCTGTTTCGAACTTTAAATCCTTTTTATCATTGTTAAGATAATGCATAAGCGTGTCAATGTTTTGATAATGTTTGCTTGTAGAAGATAGATGTTTTCCTTTGATGTTGTCGATTGCTATTCTAGATTCCATTTGTTGTAGTTTACTTCTTGACAGTTCCTCTCATTTTCACATGCGCTGTTCCTTTCAATTAAATTAGCAATCGTTGTTCCTTTTTGTTAAATTAGCATTTGTTGTTTCTTTCGCTTAATTAGTGTTTGTTGTTCCTTCTACTTAGTTAGCATTTGCTGTTCAATTACTGTTCTATCTCAATTTACAATATTCAATTATTTCTTTCCAATAGATTAGATAGTCATCAATAGGTCAACTTATTTTCATAGATTCAATTCCTATTTCTTAATTAGATCAATTCATGTCTTTAATATCAGATTCAATTCTTGTCCCTTAATTATATCAATTCAACAATTCAATTCATGCCTTCAATTCATAACACATTATAGATCATATTTCAATCTTGTTTAGTAGGATCTTAGCTTTAGAAACTTAATGAATGTGTGAGGAACTTGATTGTTGATAAACTCAGATTTTCTTTATCTAAATGATTTTAGCCTCTATGAGCTATCTGTATAGACTTTTATGATTTTCTTGAAATAGAAGACAAATCCTCGAGTTGATAAATTAATGTTAAACTAAGGTTGTTTTTAGGACATCTTTAGAGCCCAACAATCATCATATTGTATCTTGTCACTAATGAATGATGGCAACCCACTCAAATAACTCTGAATTTTAACTGTATCATCCTTGATGAAGGAGACATACTTTAAGAGTTTTAAAAACCTTCTTTCATATTAATCTATGGTCATACTCCCTAGCTTGAGTTCAAATAACTCCTTCATTTTCTTGTCCTAATATCTCTTAGTCAAGTATTTCTTTTGAAAACACTTCTTGAATTCTTTTCCAAGTAACATTTTTCTCTTTAATGTGTTTCATCTGCACAAGTTGGTCCCACCACATGGATGCCTTTCCCTTGAGATGATAGATATACATTCTTCCTTCTGCATGTGAACAATAGTTATGTAATTGAAAATACTTTCTCATGCCTAGAAACCATGTCTCTGCATCCTCATCCTTCTTGTACTCACCTTCAAATAAAGGAGGTTTGATTTTGTTCATTTCCCCTTGTAGCTCATCCACCCCAAACCTCTTCTTAAGCTTCCTGACATGGGATGGACTTGAGCTACTGTGTGCTCCCCTTATGGAATTCCTTGGGGAGCGATGGTGATGTCTGCTAACACTTCTTGTTCTACCTTTCTCATCAGGAGACCCGTGACTTCCTAATTTACTTGAGCCATTCTCCTTATCTATCTTCTTTTCTATTATGTCCATGCTCTGCATTAACTTCATTTTGAAGTCCTCCTTCTGCTCCTTGGCTTTCATAAGACTTTCATTATCAACTTTATGATTTTGGAAATCTTTTTGCAATTTTTTTAATGGTCTCTACCAAGTTCATGTTTTCTTCATTTCCTTCTCCATATCCATTTGAGTTTGTACCTTCAATACTCATATGGACATCCATCCCTCTGATCTAATCTTCCTGGCTGTAATCCCCCTACGTATCTTCCATGCCTCTACACTCTATGCTGATCCTGATATGATTTAGCAGATGTTAACTCTGCAAAATGTGCAACCAACAAAATTTTGTTAGGCTGATTGCTTTAACAAATTCAACAAATTATGCTCAATTCTGGTTCCATAATACATTAGAATTCTTTATTCTGATTTTCCTGAAAAAATTCCTACCCAGGTCAATTTTCTGAGTGAGTAGTTATATTCTACATTTCAAGATCTTTCCAATCCCTGCTTCCATGCTCAATTATGATTTTTGAGCAGAAAGTTATGAATATTTGAAAATTGTGATTCCCGGGAGGTAATCCTTGTACAATTCTTCTTCTTCTTTAGATCCAAATTAGCTCTTGGACTCGTGCTGAATCCCCTTTTTAGGTTTACAGGCTTCTATAATTTCCATTATTTTCCAGTCTGTACAATTCAAAAATCTATAGGCTCCTTCTTTAAGCCATTTTCTTTCTTCAAAATAAAAAAAATGGGCTCTAGTCCCCTTTTACTTTAGCCAAAAATTCATATGACCATGGGCTATGATCAAGTGCTTAGCTGAAAGGTGCTGATCCAGAGGTTCGAGACTTCAGGGCTCCAGAAATTTGGGGTTTAGAGGTTTTACCTTCAACACATCCCATTCCCCCCGAATGCCGAATTGGTGAACTCTTGAATGGTACCTCTTCAGAACTTCGGAGCCCCGATGCTCCAGAGCTTCGAGCTTCGGAGGATCTGCCTACACCATACAAAATTTATTCTGAATGTTGAACTGGAAAACTCCTGGAGAAGCTCTTTAGAGCTTTGCACTTCAGAGGTCATTATACCTTTACACCTTAATTCTCCTGAACGTCAAATTACTGAATTCTTCGGGTTGGCGTTTTAGTGTTTTATTACTTCGACACTCTGTGGCTTCGGGCTTCGAAAGTTTGGACCACACCAAACGCTATGTTCCCCAAACGTCAAGCTGACGAACTCTTGGAGAAGCTCTCTAGATCTTCGCGCTTCGGAAGTTCTTGCAACAACATACTCCCATATCCCTGAATTCCCAATCTCCGAACTTCTGGAGTCTCATCAGCAACTACGCACCAAGGGGTTGATATGTGGCAAAAAATACGGAGATGACACGTGGCCCATTCTACGTGTGACGCGTGTCAAGTTCCAATTGGCATAAAAATATGTGAAAAGCACGAAACAAGATGACACGTGACATGCTTAGAGTGTATTCACGTCACCCTAGGTGACATCAACATGTCATGTCACTCCCACGCTCCGGGACTTCGAGACTCTGGGCATCAAAGGATCTCACACCAAAACACTTAAAAATACCTGAACGTCGAACTTTCGAACATGTGTTCCCTGGAGCTTTGGGACTTCGACGCTCCAGGACTTCGGAACTTCGAGCTTCAGAGGATTTCACACTAGAACACTTTAAAACAACTGAACACCGAACTTCCAAACAAGTTTTCCCTGGAGCTTCGGGACTCCGACGCTCTGAGACTTTGAAACTTTGGGCTTCAGAGGATTTCACACTAGAACACTTTAAATCATCCAAATGCCGAACTGATGAACTCCTGAACCGTCGCTCTTCGGAGCTTTGAGACTTCGAGAGACTTCTCAACATAACATTACGAATCTCTCGAATGCTAAACTTTTGAACATGTGTTCCTCTGGAGTTTCAGGACTCCGACACTTCGAGGTTTCAGGCTTCGGAAGTTTTTGCTACTAGTCACCACCCAACCCCCGAACTATCGAACGCCGAAATTTAGCACACTTGCTAATTTGCAGACATGTGTTCCCCAAACATGAATGGTCTGAATTGGCTTCAGACTTCAGAGAAATATTCACTCTACGCAACCGCAACCGCAACCAAATTTCCTGTGAGTGTCAAACTACCAAACCACTCGGGGATCCAATGACCCACCTTCTCCCAAATGATCTACAATGTAGATTCACTCTGGGACTTCGGATCTTCGGGGATTTTGCCTCCTTTCTGTCAAATACTTAAAAATTGCCGAAGTAACGAAGTCCAAAGGACTTGAGGGGTTAACCGCCACACTCCTTTTTCTAGATCTGACGGTTGTGAAGGAGTCAAACCTTTCCTGAACAAATCCTATGACCATTGTGGTTTCCTGAACTGCTTCACCTTCTAAGCTTTCAAACACAGTTAAGGTGTGTTATCAATGCCCTCTTGGCACTCAAGGATGCTCTGAAACTCGAATTTTTTCCAATTCGACAACAACTCTCTATGAAAATTTTGCTTCAATTTCCACTTACACGGCCCATCTAGGCTCAGTGTTGAAAATTGGAGCCCTGATACCAAATTGTAACACACCTCAGGCCACCCAGGCCATGGCCATGCCACTCCATAAAAAACAACAATACCATCCGTGTGTGTGTATATAACTTTAATCAGACAAATACATACTGTGAATACACATATTTATGTGAAATAACAATAAATATATACATGCAGCATACATAGGAAATACCTATAAATATAAACACATGTATAAATACACAACATGTAAATTAACACATAATTGATACTTATCTTTTATAGAAAACCACCAACTGCGTTCAGACCTTCCACGATGCTCCTAGCCTTAGACCACACTGCTCAGAACTGTCAACAGTGGGTCACCCCCAAGCTGGGACTAAAATCCACCTGGGTAAAGGGATTCCAAGATAGGCTTAGACAATATAGACAACATGAAGGATTTCATTCCAGGTACCAACTCACACTAACATCCTACAATCTCTCATTCCCCACATGCATGTCCCACCCTAGGAAGTGTGCCCCTTCTCTGTTCAATAGTCCTTCGGCTGCCCCACTTCCCTTCCAGAGATTGTGCAACATGCTAGATAGGAAGTCTTAGATCACTGTAGCTGCAGTTGGGATCCCTCAGGAAAATCAATTCCCCAACAATTCTCTCACCTGGAGAGAGTTTCTCATGAGACTGACAACTCGCCTCTTCAATCCACGGGCCTGACAACCCGTTTCTTCAGTTCAATGCTTAAGTCAACCAGTTACAGGTAATGGTAAAGACAACAACAACATTAAGCTAAAACACAGGTGAAGGCAACAACACCATTCAGGGCATGTAATAGGTGTTGCTCATAATAGAAAGGTACAACACTGGCTTAGATAGGTACAAGTGCGCTCTGCATCCGAAGAGGGATACAATTTATTGTTGATAACTAGAAAGGTACAAGGTAGTTGTAGAGTGTGTGCGGGCTCGAGAGGTAAGTCCCATCGAAAACATGGAATGAATGGATGAATGCGTGAATCACTCAGTGAGTGGGAAATGGACTAATTTTCCACACCTTTATTTGCATGTTCCCTTGATGACACATGGCTCTCAAGGAGTTCTTTTCTCTCCACTTGGGATTCATTCTCTTTCCCATGAGAACTTAGGATAAAATAATTATCCTCATCATAGTATTTAAGAATAATATTATAATATTCCTTTGGCAATAAGCCCTCTATCCCTTTCTAGGCTCTTATCTGTCCCTTTCCCTTCCTAGTGGAGTTTAGTCCCCCATACTCTTTTATCCTGGTTGGTCTACACGCAGTGATGCATTTTATTAATGATATGAGTGTTTACATATACAAAATTAGGCTCATTGGCCTTTAGCATCTAGGTTTTCTGGCCTAATCATCACATAAGCTTCTTGACTTTTAATAACCCGGCTCACTAGCCTATAAAACATATTTACAATTTCAACCAGGGCTCGGTCTTGGGGCATTACATCATATATGGCAACTGATATGGAATCAAAACATTTGGCCCAAAGTCTCACTCTTCCTTTGGCTCCTGGTTCAAAATAAAATATTAACTGAGGAGAACTTGCTAAAAAAGGGGCTTCACCGGCCCAGCTATATGCTCCCTCAACAAGCAAAATGGAGAATCAACAGAGCATCTTCTCAACATCTGCATATTCTCCTCATCTCTATGGGACATAAGCACAATTATTTTTCAGAAAATCAGCTCGATATAGTACCAACATATCTTCCACCATAGAACAACAAAATAAGTTGGAATTCTCCAATCATGTCCTATCTTGAGCCTAAAATCTACTTCTAGGCTTTCTTGTTTGGGAAATATGAAAAGAAAGGAATCACAAAATCTTCAAAGACATTAGTCATGACCAAGACTGCATATGGCTTCAAATCCAAAAGTGCATAAGAGAAACAATCCTCACTAGAGCATGGATAGATCAAGATTAGAAAATGCTCCCTAGTTAAAGTTATCATCTTGATTTCCCTTGGCTTACAACAAAACTCTCAGCTATCTCTAAGCAATACCCCCAACCAAGGTCCTTCTTCTCCCACTATTTGGTCTCCCCCACCAATGGGCTTTGTTAAACTAAATTTTGATGAGGCTTCCAAAGGGAACCCGAGCTTAGCTAGTCTAGGAGGAGTCTTCAGGGATTAGATAGGTAAAATAATCAAAGTCTATGAAAAAGGAACTAGACATACTAGAAACAATGAATTTGAACTCAGAGCATTGAATATAGGACTCTCCAATGCCATAAAAGAAATATTCAACAAATTTATTGTGGAAGGTGACTCCATGATCATCATATGAACCCTAGAAAAGATGTAGCATGGCTCAACTATAGGTAAAATTTATTCTGGGTGGCGCAGGGAAGGCAGACTAGAACACCTCAAATATCAAATTCTCTTGATAGAAGTCATCATCCCCTCTCATGTTAGATACTTGGCCAACGAGCTTGCAAATAGACTTGTGAAAGAAGGGGCATATAATCAAGAAGAAAGACTAGATCAACATTGGGATGACAGGGAAGAAGTAAGTCTGTTTCAGGACTGCATCACCATCGCCCAAGAAGACAACCACCCCCCAATTCGAGTGCCATCTACCAACTTTATGGGGCAACCAGGGTAGCTCAACACCATGTATGCAAGCTCGGGTCCCCATGCCACAACTAGCCTCAACACACCATCACCTCATGCACGGTCTTAAATGGTGATGGAGGGTCTTAACTCCAACTAACCTAGAATTAAGTTTGATGGTGAAAAACAAGAAACTACACCCATGGGAGAAGCCAAGCAGTGACCGTGACATGATTAAGAGATTAAGTTACTATAATGGCAAAAGGGATCATACCAGATTACATTTTGGAATGGAGACCCTCCAATGCATTTCAAAGTTGTGGGTGTTAGAGAACCAACAGAGGGCGAGACTTGAGTGTTCAATACATAATAAACCCTGCAGTACCTTTGACATCATGGAAATTGGGGATTGTTGGAAACATTTAATCGATGCACCTTTTCAAAATTTCATTTATCTAATTCCGGATATCCAAATTGAAATCTACAGAACTACAAGGAACACTCAGAGATGAGGAAAACAACCACATCAAAGGGGTATTTTCACATATAATATCTACTCAATTAGAAGTTGTTGGAATATTAAAATGGTCTGTGGGATTCCATCGAGTCGAGGACATCGGGAGTGTCCAAACCTCCCTCTCCCTTGATCCCAACAGGAAACCATTCAAGTTGTGGAGAATTACATACACTAGACTCCTCAGGAAACTAGGGATGTTTTGGACGCCTGGGAAGAGGAAGCTAGACAAGCAAGAGAGAGATTTCAGGACAATGAGGTAGATGCAGAAAAGATGGCGTGGATACTAGATGTTGGTTCTACCAAGTCAAGGGAAACAAAATACTACCGCATCATTGACCTCTACTGGAACAAAAAAATGCTTTTGGGTCGTGCCATGACAAAAAAGCAAGCGGTCTTCAATGCCTTATCTATGCAACTCGAATATATTTAGCTTCAGATAAAAGTGTTGAACAAGAAAATGAACATTGTAGTAGAATGAATGATGGGTGTAAGCTTCTAGGATCTCAATGAAGACCATCCACAGGTGCCCGAGGACAATGTCCCTCCTGTTGATTAATTTTCTCATGTATCGTTTTTTATATGTTTTTTGGTTATCTATTCAAAGTAAACAACATGTTATACCTTTTTCAACTATCAGATAGACTGTAACTAAGGAAAATGGTATATTTTTTTTTATCAATTGTGGGCTTTAAGCCTAGGGAAGATTTTGTTTTGCTGCTGGTCTGGTTTCCCAAGCGACATGTCAACAAGAAAACCTCTGTAATTTTTTACCATTTTTTCCTTAATATAATATAGTTCAGATAGCTTATAAAAAAAAAAACAATTCTTATGTTGTTACAAACTAGATTCAAAGATGAATCCATTGGTAGTGGGTCTAACAAATGATCTCCAGAAATTGTGTGGGTCCTCCCTTGTTGAAGTTGTAGGATTATGAAAAATTGCAGCAGACTTCGCTGTTCTGGTACTTGAACAAAAACTCCCAGTTGTGATAATGTTTCATCTAAGAGTTTTTTTCCCAAATATAGTAACCTTAGGTTAAACTAAACTCTTGACTGAGATTTTAAATTAACCCCATAAAACTCTTAGTTGAGAATCTCAATCAAGAATCTAAGTAGAGAATCCAACTCTAGGGTGAGAACCTCCGTAAAGATTTTAAACACTTGATCGAGAATATCTTTTGAAATATTCTTGATTAAGAATCTTGATGGAGAATCTAACTCTCATATGAGAATCTAGGTGGAGAATCCAACTCTCATATGAGAATCTAGGTGAAGAATCTAAACTCTTGACCAAGAATCTCTTCTGGAAGATTCTTGGTTAAGAATTTGTGCGAAGAATCTACTCTTAGTCGAGAATGTACTCCCAGTTGAGAATGTACTCTCAGCCGAGAATGTGCTCTTAGCCAAGAATCTAAACTATCAACTGATAATTTCTTTTGAGAGTTTTGAAATCATGGTTTGATTTCAGTTTCTCATCCAAAAACACGAACTCTCAACTAAGACAATTATTTATCCACCAAAATTCTTAGTTGATAAATTTTCAACTCAAAGTAAACTAAAGTAAAATCATGGCTAAGATATTAATTTATTAAACTCTTGACTGAGATTATTAAACCCTTGACTTAGATAATTTATTGACATTTTCTCAAACAAAATTAACAATCCCTTATTGTGCCTTATTCTAAAAAGTGTTACCCATCTTCACATTTTCATCCTACACTAAGAGATTTGTCCCTAGTATTATTTACCCCAAAGAGAGTCATCTTCTACCGTTTTGGTCTTCATAGATGCTCCTCCACATACTTCTTTACATTTACAGATTAAATTTTGATCAGTGGGGTGTCTTATATGATAATAATACTTGTAGAAATTAAATATAAGAACTCAAAGAAACACAAATTTATTGGTAGTGGTTGTTGAGTTGATAAATTTGGTCTCAATATAACATTCCATTTAGTTACTTAAACTTCTCTTTGCTTTGAGAATAAAACATGGTTCTCTACTAACAAGGCCAACCCAACCATGAAAACATGGAATCCCCTCGCCCCTCACATTACTCCCAATTCCCCATTCCCAATTATTTAAAACAAAGCACACACATGATAAACATGAAATCAAAGAAATGAAATTACTAATAGATATCATTAAAGGTAAGAGGCTTCATGCTAACTTGGTTATTTTAATTTATTTAAGGAAAATAAAAGATAATCAAAAGATTCAATGTTATTCATTGTCCAACATTATAGCGGCACATTTGTCAAATTGATTGTATTTTAAGTTGAAAAAGGGACACCATTGGTCCCAATATTTGTTTGTCTTCGTATTCATGTAGTAGAATTTGTTCTAGATTTGCATCACCAAAATCTATCTTTACTTCATTAAAATATTTCTCCTTGCACGTAGGCTTAGGATCAAATCTTGTTCATTAAACTTCTTCTACAGTTGTTTTATTTTTTTTCCATTATTGGTGATGTGAAAGTAAATGTTATGTCTAGACATAACATCACATCATGGAAGCAACAAGTAATGATGGTTAGTAAAATTTTCCAACAATATTAAATATTCAACGAATGATTACCTATGTCAATCAGCCCTTATAATTATAAATGCATACTTTAAAAATACATACTTTAGAAATGAAATAGACATACACATCAACATATTTCCAAAAATAGGAAATATAATCAACAAAAAGTATGAAGTTATGAAGTAATATAAAAGATATTTTGCTTAAATTTTCACTAAATGTAAAACTTTCTTTTATATTAATCAAAATTATATCCATGCCCTCATATCAAATGAAATCTATTTAAAACACACTTTATCAATTACACCTCACAAATATTGTTTTTAATACTGAGATCATTATCTAATTTATACATGCATGCTTCTCAAACACACAATTATGTTCACTATTTGTGGTCGCTGTTGATTAAGGTTGGTTGTCATTGATGTCAACCCTTGAAGAAAGACCCGTAGCACAAAGGTTTGGGTAATGGACCCAATAGTGTTTGATGTAAATATGACTCATTATTGTTTTTTCATGGTTGATAAGAAGTAAACATGGATGAACTCCAAAGTGGTCCCCTTATGGTGAAAGCCCTCACGGGAAGACGCTTTGTGGAGTAAGAGAACCCATGCTTAATTGTGAATAATGAGATGAAGGAAAGTGAATTTGTCAGGGAAAATATCCTACATGGATAGTTATTGTCATGTAATTTCCGGTGGTATGTGGAATGTCACATAATTCCTCACGGTTAGAGAGTTATGGCCATGAGAAGTTGGAGACCCCAGGTTTGGGTAATGGACCCAAGTTTGTTTGATGGGCAATGATATGAGTTATGATATATTTTCAGATAATACTATTCTATATGGATAGTACATGTCATGCCATTTTTACTGGTATGTAGAACGTCACATAACTCCTCACGGTTTGAGAGTTATGGCCTTACGAAGTTGGAGGACCCTCATATGTCATCTAGAAGCCCCAAAAGGTCAAAGTAATCAA
>JASDQU010209702.1:0-27937 GCA_032191745.1 Picea mariana
TAACAATAACCTTAACAACATTGATAAATTAATATTTTAACATTAAGATATAAATCTTAAAATTAAAATTGTGATGAAATCATTTAAATTTAAAAATTAAGATTTTAAAATTCTAGTATTTATATTGAACAACTTGACTTGCTATTACAATTATCATTGTGTTGGGCTTGCCCTTGAAAATAGTTAGTTGGAAACATTTCAAGAATGAGTTATTTAGAAATATTTCAACAAATGATGTGGAAGTGGGTTTACGATTTTTTTTAATTTGAAACAATGATTTTATGTGTTTATTACTTTATTTTATTTTATTTGGAGGGTAAAGGTGTTACAAAGTGATATTTAAATTTAAATTTGGATAGGTGAAAATTGATTATTTTTTTGGTAATTGTTACATAATTTTTTTTTTTTTTTTAATTTAAATAAATGAATATAATCTCTTATAATTTTATTAAGAGATGTTTTCATTATAAAAAAATATGACATTTTTAGAGAATTTATTAAAAATACAAAAAAAAATTAATGACATTTTAGAGAAAATTTATTAAAAATGATAATTTTTATTAATAAAAATTAATGTTGATGTGATGAAATCTTTTTTTTTTAATATTTTCACTATTTAAGTTTTTTAAATTTTAATGGAGTAGTTAATATTTGATCTTTAACTATTTAATTTTTATTATTGTATTTAGCTTTTAGTTTTTAAGATCTTGTTGAGATTTTTTTAGTTTATGGAATTAATCATTTTTAGATGAAAAAGCTATATAAACCTATGTTTACTTGATCCAGGAAGATTTTGGTGGCCATCCATCTTCTCCAACTAGTTCAAAACATTTTTTAGCAACTTATTATTTTTAGTAGTTTTTCGGATCTTGAACTTTCCTGGACATTTTGAAGGTTTAAACAACGTTTTTTTCACGATTAGGAACAATCATAGTTGAAGGTTTTGATTGAGCCCCCTAAATGAAACTCATCAATACCTTTCCAACGAGCTATCATGCACCCTAAATGGAGATCGTATGCAAAAGTTACGACCCTGGGAAATTGATGTACTAATTTACCCCAACGAGACCTTTGACGCTTCATCTCCTAGGGTTAGGTTTTTGGATGTCTAGGGTTTTGGCATTCATGTTCATTGTAAAAAGGCCTTTAGAGCCTCATTGTACTCATATTCTTACGAATGTGTGTAGTTGTCACATCTCTGCTAAGAGATAAGCTGCCACCATTCTATCAAACTTGTTTTTAGTCTGCATGTTACAGTTTTTAGCATATTTTGTAAACATGAATGAACCTGCACAGATAATATCTAGCTAGAAAAAATACATACACAGTTTGCAAAGAAATGAGAAAAGACAGAAATATGAGAGAAATAATGGAAGAATTCTAATTAACCAAATGAACGAATGATAATTTACACATGATATACTTTGTATAAATCAACTAATGCGCACTGGAGGAGAAGCCAATGTGCCATAATGGCGGTCTATAGTGACCTGGACACACACTGACAGTTACGGGAGTAAACTACCAACTAGTCTAGTCTCTCAATCAGTTACAGGAGCTAACTGCCACCTAGTTTGAGTTAACTAGTCTCTAAGTATTCAGTTAACTGACTGAAACAGAGTGAAGTGAGGAGGAGATTAGGGAATCATGAGTAATGTGTTAGTCTAGAGATAATCCCAAGGACAATGCACATTAACTGGTGATGATCGAAATCCTGCATGGTGATGATCCTAATGTGGCATTTAGACTCCACTCAATTGATCAAACTGAAGAGAATATTCTCCTAGAATGTAGGAAAAATAATATTCTCCCTAAACTATAGGAGACTGAATAATGACTAATAAACATAGGGAAAAACTTAGGAAAAAGAAGTCTTAGGTGTGTGTGAAGTATCTCCAACACCCCTCCTAAACATCACTATAGTGAAAATAAATAATGGGTCTCGAAAATGAGGCCATTTTAGGTACCCAAATGCAAAAGATACACTGAAATAAACGATGAAAGAGGGAAAACCTCATGGGAAACCCTTTGCTCAAAGTACAATGTATGTAAAAATAAGAACTGACAGTTGCTAGGAAACCGTTTCCTTCACTCCAAAACGACTGTGCATAGAATGAAACTTCTGCTCAATGAAGGTCTTGGTGAAGATGTTTGTAGTATGTTCAGTTGGAGGAAATAATTGCAGGTTGATGATCCCCTCATGTACTAAGTCCCAGATTTAGTGCACGTGGATATCGATGTGCTTCGTCTGCTGCCTCTGAACTGAATCTCTGCAGAACTTCGTAGTGCTTTGGTTGTCAAACCAGATGACGATCGACTGATGAAACTAAATTCCCAACTCAGTGAGAAAAATTTGTAGCCACATAGCTTGAATGGTTATGTTAACTACCCCTCAGTACTCTGCCTCAGCTGAAGATAGAGCAATAACATCCTACTTCTTACTCGACCAACAGATAGGCTCGGAACCAAGAATGAGTGAGTAACCAGATGTGGAATTGTGATCAATGTTATCAACATCCCAGTCAGAATTAGTGTACATGATGAGGTCCATTGTAGAGTATGTTGCATAGTGAAACCCAAAGGTGATGGTGCCTTGTACGGATCGAATGATACACTTTACATCCTTCCAATGTAGCTCATGCAACTCCTGCATGAACCTGGGGACTGCTCCAACTGCATAGGAGAGGTTTGGTTTGGAGTGTGTGAGATACAACAAGATCCCAACTCGATGTCTGTACAATGTTTTTTCCACCAGTGGAGTGTCCCTGCCATCCTCAAGTATGACTCCTGATAGGAAATGATTCGAGGCTGACTTGCAGTCTATCATGTGAAATATCTCAAGGAGATTTCGTGCATACTTGGCTTAAGGCAGTTTGATGCCTGATACATCCTGACTGATCTTGAGTCCAAGGAAGAAATGTAGCAAACCCATGTCTGTCATGAGAAACCCATCATGCAGAATCCTCTTGACTACAGTAATCGTCGAAGTCGAGCAACCGATGATCAACAAATCATCAACATACATAACTAGGAGTAGAAGTGAATCAGTCGTCCCGAGCATGTAAACGTTTGGGTTTGACTTACAATGTACAAATTTTTGTGACATCAGGTAGGAGTCCATCTTGGCATACCATGCCCTCTAGGCCTCCTTGAGGCCATAAAGGGATTTCTTCTATCAACGGACCAAAGATGAATCCTACACAAATCCCCGGGGATGCTCCATATAGATCTCCTCAGAGAGATCACCATGAAGAAATGCATTATTCACATCCATCTGATGGAATCCACATCCCTTGGTTGCCACAATGGAAAGTGTCAAACGTATGGAATCCATATTCACTACTGAAGCGAAGGTATCATCATATTCAATCTCGTACACCTACTGAAATCCTTTGGAAACTAGCATGGATTTTTATCTGCTAACTTGTCCATCCGTTGTGCTCTTGGTCCTGTAGACCCATTTGCACCTGACAAGTTTCCTTCCTGAAGGAAGGGGAACCAGATCCTGTAACACCCCAAGGTCGAGCCCCTGTTGAATTGTAATTATGTTGATAGGCTGGTGAGCCAATTGTTTATAAGTTGAAGACTTCTATGTTTATTAGGCCAAAGAGCCTAATGCTTAAGGCCATTAGCTTGATTTTTGTATATGTAAATGCACATATCATTAATAAAATTACATTGTTGTGTGTATACCAACCATGAAGAAAGAGTATGGGGGACTAAGCTCCACTAGGTAGGGTAAGGGAGGGGGCCAAGTGTCTAGGCCTAGGGGCTAAGCTAGAGGGCTTACCTCTAAGGGAATAATGTTTTATTATTATTTCCTGAAGGCTAAGGTGGACATGATAAGTGTTGTCCTAAGTTCTTGGGAAAGGGAACAAGTGCTAAGTGGAACTCATGCGGCTTCAAGAAGACATGTGTCAACCTAGGCGCATGCAATTTATAGATGGGAATGCCAGATCGTTGGGGGTTCACTTCCCATTATGACATTTCTCCCCATCCTTGCATCGGGATGAGTATCGAGTTTCCTCACGACTCTTATGATTCTCTGGAAGTCTGTCATCCTTTCCAATTCATCTAGGGATTCATGATCGCACATGTACCTTTCCTGAGTCGTGTTGTTCTTGAACAGTTTGATGTTGTTGCCATCACCTGAGCTATACCAAGCCTTGATGTTGTCATCACCCTTACTAAAGTTGACTTAGAAGATGGAATGAAGAACTAGGTTGTCAGAAATGTGGTTTGAAGAGGCGGGTTGTTAGGCCCATGGATTGAAGAAACAAGTTGTCAGGCCTGCAAGAAACTCTCTCTAAGTGAGAGAGGTTGTTGGGGAAGTGATTTTTCTAGAGGGACCCAAAATACAACTATAGTGCTCAAAGAATTCATGTTCAATTTGTTGTTGAAGCCCTGGAAGGGAAGTGGGTTAGCTGAAGGACTATTGAGTAGAGAAGGGGCACACTTCCTAAGGTGGGACATACATGTGGGGAATGAGAGGTAGTAGGTTGTTAGTGTGAGCTGGCCCTGGGAGATAATCCTTCCTGTTGACCTGTGTGACTTTCCTATTGCCCTTTCCAAGCCTAGGAATCCCTTGTCCGATGGAGTTTAGTCCCAGCTCGGGGGTAACCCACTATTGAGCGTGATGAGCAGCATGGTCTAAGGCTATGAGGTTCATGGAAGGTCTTCACACAGTTTGGTGGTCATCTATTGAAAGATAAGTGCCAAATATCTGTTAATTGTATATTGTGTAATTGTACATGTGTTATAACTTGATGAATAATGCCTGGATATATCAGCTATGTTATGTGTGTAGGCTTACTGTTATTTCTGAATTGATCTGTTTATGGTTAGAATATGTTGTCTGTATGCATATATTATCAGTATGTTTTAATGATTATTTTCGCATGAATAAGTGGCATGAATAGAATGTTGTAACTGTTAATTGTGTTAGATATGCATGCATATAAATTTACAAAATGGTATCAGAGCATAAAGGTTATTCGGTGGCATGGTCTGGCCTGTTAGGTTTATGGTCGGGGATGTCACGATTTGGTATCAGAACTAAGTGAAACATCCAAGGAGTGGCGTTTCCCAGCCTGTTGGTGGCTGGGGACTTTACAAAATGGTATCAGAGCCATGGTTTCAACACTAATCCTAGATGGGCCATGTTAGTGGAAGCTGAATCAAAAGTTTCGGAAAAGAATTGTTGTCGAAATGGACAAAAATCAAGTTCAGAGCCCATGGTTTCTACTCGGAACCTAGATGGGCCACGAATGAGAAATTCGGCGTAGAAATTCCAGAGAATTTTGAGGTACAAAGTGCTAGAAGGGTGTTGAAAGAATACTTGGACAGTGTTCGGAAACACAAGAGGTGTAACAAGTTTAAGAAATGGCCACAGAGAAAGAAATCACAACATTGGTGGTGTTGGGCTGTTAGATCTGGGCAAGAGCAAGATAAGCCTTCAGATCAACGAAGATTAAGTCATGATCGTCAGATCTCATTAAAGGGAGAGTGACGATGGGGAACCATTGTAGAAATCATAAAGTAAATTAAAGTGAGAGTAATTTGAGACTCTGCAATCCCTCCGGATCGTTTATCTTTCTAAATCAACAAATCAATAGTGGATATCGATCCCACTACGAGCAAGCATCTTCCCATTGCGGAAAACGGGAAGGAAATTAAAGCGAGAGTAAGTTGAGACTCTGGAGTCCCTCAGGATCGTTGATCTTGCTAGATCAAAATATCAACGGTGGATATCGATCCCACTACGGGCGAGCATCTTTGCATTGCAGAGATCGGAAAGGAAATTAAAGCGTGAGCAAGTTGAGTTTTTGCAATCACTCTTGGACGTTGATCTTCACAGTTCCTTAAAGCATGATTGGAGATCTTTCAAAGTGAGATAAGCACCCAAATGTTAAGTCGAGATCATAGCTATCGATCATCTATAGAGAAGACAGAGCGAACTTCATGTATTTCGTGTCCGTCGATCCAAGAAAGGAACACGTGTCGACAAGTTAGCTTGTTTGAGAATACGACATTCGGGAGAAATGGAGGGTGTTGATGCACAAAATCCCCAAGTCCTAAAGTCTAGAGTTAATGTGGACCGTTCATCGCAAGAGACACGTGTCAGAAGATCGACTTGTTTGGGAGTTCGACGTTCAAGAGAAACGAGGCATGCTAAGGTGAAATCTCCAGAAGCTCGAAGTCCCAAAGTGACGTGGCCTGCTGACGTCACTAGGGATGACATGGACACATGGGATGTGTGCCATGTGTCAGTGAGGTAAGAACATTGGTAATATGGAAATGCATTTAGAACGTGACATAGGTCACTTTCCTGATTGGACCACGTGTTGGCTTCGTGTGTCCTGCCAAGTGATGCTCTTGGTGGTGGCACAAGGTAGTTAAGAGTGACGAATAAGTTAGCTAGATCGGGCCTGCATTAACTTTTCTCACGATCTATCAAGATCGAGGGCCAGGAGGCATTGTGAAGATTGAAGTTGCACGGAAGATAATTTTACAATGCGGTCCCACAATCCAAACCATGGTTTCCCATAAGGGGTACACAATTGCGGAATGATCAGTGGGTTACTCCAAAACCACCAACCCATGTCCCCACAATTTGAAAAGTACTAAAGTTGATGCGACATTTTTGGCAATTATTAGTTCGATCACAGAGACCGTGGGCCCTAGTGGTCGTGTGGTGCCAGATCGAGAAGTCTGGAGACTTGGCACTCTAGAATAAATGGTGCATGAAGGAATGTGGACGATAGATCCATCATTTTTCGCACGTTCTATAGTTCGTTGTTCTGTGATGTCACGACGTGTGGAAACAGGGAAACCTCCGAAGCCTAGAGCTCGAAGTTTCAAGGCTTCGGATAAACACCCAAATCATAAGCGTTGGGTCACAACCATGGTCCCATGGGAACCAAGGGCTGAAGAAAAGGAGCTAGAACCCGAAATTTGTTGCAAAATAGAGTGGGGCTTAGAGATAGAAGCCTGAGGGGTTCTTGACCGACCAAGACCCACAAAAACTGGAATATGATATTGTTTTTGTTGAATCAGATTGGTTTATTCTGGAAAATTATTAACGTCTATTAGCCTGACAAAATTTCGGTTGACTGCACATTTTTCAGAGTAACGATTGTCAGAACTGAACCGATTTGTCACATAGTGCAAAGAAATGGGGAAGGCATAGGGTGCTTATAGTTTGGAAAATGAAGTTAGAGGAATGTATGTCCATTTAGGAGTTGAAGGATCGAACTCCAATGGGCATGGAGAAGAGATAGATAAAGAAGGAAACATGATGAAAATCATTGAAAAGTTGTAGAAAGATGTCCAGAATCACTGAGCAGATAACAAAAATCTCATGAAACCCAGGGAGCAACAGGGAGAATTTAATATAAAGTTTATGCAAATCCTGGAAAGAATAGAAAATAAATTGGATAAGGAGAGTGGCTCAAGCAAATTAGGAAGTCACAGAAGAACAAAAAGTGATAGCAGACATCACCAACACTCCCCGAGGCATTCCAATAAGAGAGCACACATCAACTCAAGTCTATCCACTATTAGGATGCATAAGAGGTATGGGGAGGATGAGCTACGAGGGGAAATGAACAAAATCAAACCTCCTATGTTTGATGGGGAGCAGAAGGATGAAGATGCAGAGACATGGCTGTTGGGCATGAGAAAGTGTTTTCAATTGCATAATTATACTTCTTGTGTAGAAGGAAGAATTTCCATCTATCAACTCGAAGGTAAGGCATCCATGTGGTGGGATCATCTTGTGCAGGGGCAACACATTAAAGAGAAAGATGTTACTTGGAGAGAATTCATGAAGTATTTTGAAAATAAATACTTGAATAAGAGGTACTATGAAAAAAAAATGAAAGAGTTCTTTGAACTCAAGCTGGGAAGTATGTCCATTGATGAGTATGAAAGAAGGTTTTTAGAATTGCTAAAGTATGTCTCTTTCATCAAGGATGAGAAAATCAAGATTCAAAGGTATTTGAGTGGGTTTCCACCATCCATCAGTGACAAAATACAATATGATGATCCCAAAAGGCGAGCTAGGAGCCTAGATGATCAACAAAAATCAAGGCCAACTTTCCAAAAAACTTGGGAAGACAAGAAGAAATTCAAGATGGATCAGAGGAAGAAGGGAATTAAACCACCATTCTTCAGAAATAATCCCCAGGGACAACCAACTTTTAGAGAACCCATAACGATTGAGACAGGTGGTCAAAGGCCAAGGCAACCGCCTATTCAATGTTGGGTTTGTAAAGGTGATCATATGTTTAGAGATTGTCCTCACATAAGTTACAAAGTGAGATTTGTTTACAATGTTCACTTTGTGAGAGCTGTTCACAAAGTGACAAAGTGAGAGCGGTTCATAGGATGAGTACACCCGAACTGAAGGAGTTGCAAATGCAGCTTGAAGAAATTCTGAAGAAGGGGCATATACGCCCAAGTGTGTCACCTTGGGGTGCCCCAATATTGTTTGTGAAGAAGAAAGATGGGACGTTGAGATTGTGCATCGACTTCACACAATTGAATAAAGTAATGATAAAGAACAAGTATCATCTGCCAAGGATTGATGATCTTTTTGATCAATTGAAGAATGCAAAGATATTTTCCAAGATATATCTTAGGTTAGGATATCATCAGGTAAGGATTAAAGAGGAAGATATTAGCAAGACCGCCTTCAAGACAAGGTATGGTCATTATGAGTTCATAGTGGTGCCATTTGGGTTGTCAAATGCACTGGTTGTTTTCATGTGCTTAATGAATGGTGTTTTCTAAGCATATGTAGACAAGTTTGTCATTGTTTTTCTGGATGACATTCTTATATATTTCAAGTTGGAAGAAGAGAATGAGCATCATTTGAGGATAGTGCTACAATTGCTAAGAGAACAACAGTTGTATTCCAAATTGAGCAAGTGCTCATTTTATCAAAACATAATTCACTACTTGGGGTATATCATTACAAAGGATGGGATAGCAGTGGATCCTGAGAATATAGAAGCCATTAGAGAATGGTTAGCGCCAAAGAATGTGATAGAAGTTGGATCCTTCATGGGTCTAGCTGGATACTACAGAAGGTTCATTGCAGGGTTTTCAAGAATAGCTCACCCCATCACTTCCTTGCAAAGGAACGAGAAGAAGTTTCAATGGACAAAAGAATGTGAAAATAGTTTCCAACAATTGAAGCAGTTGTTAACCAGTGCTCCAATTATGAGGATCATAGATCCAAATTAAGACTTCATTGTATGCACAGATGCATGTAAAGAAGGATTGGGTGGAGTCCTCAGTCAAAATGGTTTTTTTGTATGTTATGAATCAAGGAAGTTGAAGGAGCATGAAAGGCTCTATGCCACTCATGATTTGGAGTTGGCAGCCATAGTGCACGCCTTGAAGAAGTGGAGGCACTACATCATGGGAAAGAGGTTTGAGCCGAGGACAGACCATAATGGTCTGAAGTATTTGTTTGATCAACCAACTCTAAATGTCAGGCAAAGCAGATGGTTAGAGTTTGTCGGTGAATATGACTTTGAAATAAAGCATATCAAGGGGAAATAGAACAAAGTGGCTGATGCACTCAGCAGAAGAGTGCATGATTTACATGCTACAACCATTAGCATGTACCAATCATATTTGAAAGAGGGATTTGTAGAGGTTGCAAAATCAGATTTGCAGTACATGGAATTGGTAACAAAATTGCAGCAAGGTAAAATGCAACAGAAGGTTGAGGATTATGAATTTGGAATTGATGGAATCATCATGTACAGAAAAAAAGTTTATGTACCCAACTCTTTTGAATTGAGAAGTGCGATTTTAAAAGAGATGCATAATGTGCCTTATGTAGGACACCCAAGATATCATAAAACAATTTCAGCAGTCAAAAGCCAATATTTTTGGCCAGGAATGAAGAGGGAGATTACTGATTTTATTGCAAAATTATTGGAATGTCAAAAGGTCAAGGCTGAGCATAGACACCCCACTGAGTTACTAAAACCATTACCCATTCCTGAGTGGAAATGGGAAGTGGTGACAATGGATTTCATCATGGGATTTCCCAGAACGAACAAGCAACGCGATGCAATCATGGTGGTGGTGGACAAACTTACTAAAGATTCCCATTTCATTCCTATAAAGACTACTCATAAAGAAACTAATGTTGTTGATATTTATATGAAGGAAGTAGCACACTTGCATGGCATACCCAAGAATTTTCGCATCAAAGTTTACATCAAAGTTATGAAAGGGGTTGTTCAAAGGGTTCATAATGAATTTTAACTTCAACACTGCTTATCGTCCTGAGTCTGATGGACAGATAGAGAGGGTGAAACAAGTGATAGAATATATGCTAAGAATGTATGTGATGGACAATCCATCTAAATGGGAATATTATCTACACTTGGTAGAATTTTCTTACAACAATGGGTATCAAGCATCACTAAAGATGATCCCATTTGAAGCACTTTATGACAGGAAGTGAAACACCCTAGTAAGCTGGGACAACCCAGTTGATAGGGAAGTGGTTGGGTGAGAGTTTCTCAAGGAAATGGAAGAACAAATGCTAAAGATTAAGCAGAATTCGAAGGCTGCCTAAGATAGGAAGAAAAGTTATGCTGATAAGAAAATAACTCACAGGTAATTTGGAGTAGGGCATCACATATTCTTGAGAGTGAAGGCCAACAGAAGCTCCCTGAAGTTGGGAAATTGTTCAAAGTTGGCAGCTCGATATTGTGGGCCATTTGAAATCCTAGAGAGGATTGGCCCAATAGCATATAGGATTGCATTACTTGCATGCATGTCTATACATAATGTATTTCATGTGTCATTGATTAAAAAATATGTACCTGATGCCAATCATGTTATTGATTGGAATTTGATTCGGGTGGAGCAATAAAGTGCTTTTTAGGTGCATCTGGTGCGTATACTAGATTGAAAAAGAAAGCAGCTCTGGAATCGAGCCATAGGGCTTGTAAAAGTTCAGTGGACTTGGTACAGTTATGAGGATGCAACATGGGAGCATGAAGATTCCATGCAGGTAGAGTACCCGCATTGTTTTGAATATTTTGGAAATATTGTTGTTGTTGTGTAAGTAAGTTGCACCAAGGATAGTGCAAAAATAAAGGGAGGGGATTGTAACACCCCAAGGTAGATCCCTTGCTGAATTGTAATTATATTTATAGGCTGGTGAGCCAAGTGTTTATAAGCTAAAGAATTCTATGTTTATTAGGCCATAGAGCCTAGATGCTTAAGGCCATGAGCTTGATTTTTGTATATGTAAATGCAACATCGTTAATAAAATCACATTGTTGCTTGTAGACCGACCACGAAGAAAAAATATGGGGGACTAAGCTCCACTAGGTAGGGTAAGGGAGGGGGATAAGTGTCTAGGCCTAGGGGCTAAGCTAGAGGGGTTACCTCTAAGGAAATAATATTTTATTATTGTTTCCTAAAGGCTAAAGTGGACATGATAAGTGTTGTCCTAAGTTCATAGGAAAGGGAATGAGTGCAAAGTGGAACTCATGCGGCTTCATGAAGACATGTGTCAACCTGGGTGCATGCAGTTTATAGATGGGAAAGACTGCTCATTGGGGGTTCGCTTTCCATTCTGGAGTTTTTCCCCATACTTGTGTCAGGATGATTCTTGAGTTTCCTCATGACCCGTACGATTCTATGGAAGTATGTCACCCTTCCTGATTCATCCAGGGATTCATGCTCACACTTGTACCTTGTGTGAGTTGTGTTGTGACTTAACGGTTTGTTGTTGCTGCCATCACCTGAGCTATACCGAGCCTTGATGCTTCCATCACCCTTACTGGACTTGACTTACAAGCTGGACTGAAGAAGTAGGTTTCCAGGCCTGTGGTTTGAAGAGGTGGGTTGTCAGGCCCGTGGATTGAAGAAGCAGGTTGTCATGCATGCAAGAAACTCTCTCCAGGTGAGAGAGGTTGTTGGGGAAGTGATTTTTCCATAGGGAGACCAACTACAACTATAGTGCTCAGAGAATTCTTGTTCGATCTGTTGTTGAAGCCCTAGAAGGGAAGTGGGGTAGCCGAAGGATTGTTGAAAAGAGAAGGGAAACACTTCCTGGGGTGGGACAGACATGTGGGGAATGAGAGGCTATAGGTTGTTAGTGTGAGATGACCCTAGGAAATAATCCTTCCTGTTGACCTACGAGACTTTCATGTTGCCCTTGTCAAGCCTAGGAATCCCTCTCCCGATGGAGTTTAGTCCCAGCTTAGGGGTGAGCCACTACTGAGCGTGATGAGCAACATGGTCTAAGGCTGGGAGGTTCGTGGAAGGTATGAAAGTAGTTTGGTGGTCATCTATTGAAATATAAGTTCTAAATCTATGTTAATTGTATATTTTGTAATTGTACATGTGTTATAACTTGATGAGTAATGCCTGGATATATCAGCTATGTTGTGTGTGTAGGATTATTGTTATTTCCGCATTCATGATATGGATTTTATGAGAAGAAAAAAATGAATACAGATTATTAAAATATGCTTAACAAAGAATAACAGAGATACAGTAAAACTGGTTTTCTATTCAACAAAGAAATAAGCTGAAACTGTAAAATCCAGCGGAAAACAAGCTTGCTAGAATGGCGACGGCTTATCTCTGAGAAGAGATGTGATGGCTGTGCTCATTCGCAAGAAGATGATTACAATGAGGCTCTAAAGGAATTTTTACATTAAATAGGAATTTCAAAAACCCTATACATCCAAAAACCTAACCCTAGGATATGAAGCTCCAAAAGTCATGTGGGCCCCGTTTGGGTAAGTTAGTACATCAACTTCTCGGGGTCGTAACTTTTGCATACAATCTCTGTTTTAGGTGCACGATAGCTCGTTGGAAAGACATCATCGAGGAGATTCATTTTGCGGCATAAATCAAAGCCTTTGGCTATCATTTAGAAGCTTGATCCAGAAAAACCTTCATTTAGGCCCTTAAAATGGCCCGTAAGTTAAAAACTGCTAAAAATAGTAAATTGCCAGAAAATTGTTTTTAGCGAGTTGGAAAGGTGGGTGGACACCGATATCCACCTGGATCAATACTCCCTCCTTAGGAATAAATTGTATATATTGTGTTGAGTTCCCCCATCAAATGAGGAAATTTCTGTTGAATTTGGCCCTGGGTGAGCCACTTGCCTTGGTGCAGGAGCTGCCCTGCTTTGTGTTATGAACAAAAATATACATATAAAATAGATATTCATAACATAATAGTTAATTAATAAATAACTATTATTAATAATGAAAGGTCATGTCTCAAAGGACATGACTATTGGTTAAGGGAACCCTTGCATGGGTATATAAATGAGTCCTCATTCTCAATTGCAATCATCTTACCTTATCTTATCTTATCTATTCATATTTTATACATTATTCCTACATGGATTACTATGTTATATTTCAGCACATCGATAAGATAAGGTAATATTATTACAATTGAGAATGAGGGCTCATTTATATACCCACGCAGGAGTGCCCTTAACCTATAGTCATGTCCTTTGAGACATGACCTTTCATTATTAATAATTATTATTTATTAATTAATTATTATGTTATGAATATATATTTTATATGTATATTTATGTTCATAACACTTTGACAACTCAATAAAGCTGAATCCTTTGTTGTAGAGTGCCATTGATTTGTGTGTCCACAATTTGATCATTAGATGCCTGTTTCATGCAGTCAAGGTTGAGTTCTGTTGGTGTCAACTGCTCTTCTATCTATGAGGTGTCCAATAATGGTGCGAAATATGGCTAAAGTAGAGCCATGTTGAAGACTGGGTGCAAGTCAAGGAAAGGGGGAATGTTGAGATCAAAAGCATTGTCACCCAACACCTTGGTGATGGTGTACGACCCATAATGGAGTGGGTGAAGCTTCCGATGGGGCCCTGTAAGGTGTTTGTTTTGCAAGTGCAACCAAACTTTGTCTCCCACCTGAAACTTATGTGGCACCCGATGTTGATCATGGCACTGCTTGTACCTGGCATTACACTTTTGTAGAATATCCTGAACATGTTGGTGGATGTGCTGGATCCACTCAATGAACCAGGTGTTTTTGCCATCTTCTAGTGGAGCAGGGGATGAGTCGGCCAAGGTGGTCACCAGGGGTAGTGCAACATCCATGGGGCCCAATGGTTGGAATCCCAACCCCACCTAAAAGGGGATATGGCTAGTTGAGTGATGTAGGGATCAATTGTATCTATGCTGGACATAGGGAATACTCTCATCCCATGTGCGGGGGTGTTTTGAATTGTAAATGAATAGAATATGTAAGATCATCTGATTGACAACCTCATTTTGGCCATATGTCTGGGGGTGGAAGGCAGTCGATTTGGTGAGCTTAGTATCTAGTAGTGAACAAAGGCTCGACCAGAATGTACTGAGGAACCGACTGTCACGGTTTGAGATACTGGTTTATGGGATCCCAAAATGTACCCATACTCGTTCAATGAAGATTTTGGCAGTGGCTTCTACTGTGATGTTCTTCTTACAGGTGGCTAAAATCCATATCTTGGAAAAGCGATCAACAACCACAAAACACAGTCATTTCCCCTCTTGGTTGGCGAGAGGCCCGACATGTACTCCATTGAGATGGATTCCCACAGCCTTTCAGGAGTAGGCAGAGGGGTGTACAGGCCCTGTTTCTTAGTGGTCATTTTGGAAATATCGTAGGCGATGCAAAACCTGATATACTTGCCGACATCCTATCGAAGTTTTGTCTAGTAGAAATGTTTCTGTAGCACTTCCACTATCTTTGCGACGCCAAAGTGTCCTACCACCCAACTGTAGTGAGATTTCCAAATCAACTTCACACGCTCGCTCGATGGAACACAGAGATGGCCCAGATGACACAACAACCCATCTTGAATATGGAAATTAGAAACCACTAAGTTGGTGCCCAACATTTGGTAGGTGGTGGAGAAGTCAGGGTCTGTCTCGTAGAGGTGGGGCCATCCAGAGGTCTCGTGGCCGCAAGAGTCTAGCACTGTGGTGAGTTTCACAACTGGAGGTCGGCTGAGGAAATCAACAACTTGGTTGGTACTTCCTATTTTATACTTTATATTGAGGTGGAACTCTTGTAAGTATGTGGAACACTTCTCATGATGGTCATTCTGCAATTTTCCTTGGGTTTGCATGAACGATAGTGGCTTGTGATCAGTGTGGATGACTGTCTTCTTCCGAAGAATGTAATGTTTCCATTGGCAGCAGGCTTTCAAAATGGAGTACATTTCTTTGTCTTAAGTAGGGTGCTTATGAATAACATCTGATAGTGTCTCACTATGATATGCCACAGGGTGGTCGTGTTGAGTAAGAACAATGCCCACAACATAGTCTGAAGCATCTATCTCGATCTCAAAGGGATGTTGCAGGTCCGGTAATGAAAGTACTGAGGATGAGCACAAAATATTCTTTATTTCATCGAAGGCTTGTTTTTGGGACAATCCCCACACAAATTTTTCCTTACCTCCACCCCTGGTTACTTGGCTGAGGGCCCATGCAATATGAGATAATTCCAACACAAACCTGCGATAGAAACTGGCGAGGCCCAAGAAGCTCCAAATTTCAATGAGTGTGGTTGGGGCTGGCCAGTCATGGATGACCTGGATCTTGGCTGGATCCACATGCACACCATTTCAATCAAATATGTAGCCTAAGTAATGGGCCATGTCCATGCCGAAGGAGCATTTTTCCAAGTTTGCATATAGTTTGTGTTGCCACAGGGTGTGCATAACCTGTTGAATATGTTGCAAGTGTTTTTCCAAGGACTTGCTTTAGATGAGGATGTCATAAAGATACACCACTACAAAATTATTGGTGAAAGGTCGTAGGATATCGTATGTCATCCTCATAAAAGTTGTTGGAGCATTGTGAAACCAAAGGGCATGACCATCCATTCAAAAAGACCTTCTTTTGAATTGAAGGCGGTCTTCCATACATCTGTCTATTATATTGGGACATGGTGGTAGCTAGACTTCTGATCACTCTTACTGAATTATTTGGCCCCCGTGAACTGATCAAGGAGGTTTTCGATTCAGAGAATCGGGTACTGGTTTCGGATTGTGATCTTATTCAGGGCCTAGTAATCAATACAGATTCGCCAGGTCCCATCTTTCTTCTGCACTAGCATAATTGGGCTCCCACAAGGTGATGATATGGGACGCATGTTCCCCTTGTAGACCAGTTCTTTGACTTCCTCTTGATCTCCTCATTTTATAAGAGAGAGTAGTGGTAGACTGGCCCATTGGGTAGCGGTGCACCTGGGGTCAGATCAATGGGATGCTTGACTTGCAGTGCAGAGGTACCCCAGTAGGAGAGGAGAAGATATCTGAGTATTCTTCCATGAATGGAAGAGGCGCTTGCCTTCTTCTGGCTCGTCTTGCTCACCAAGATGGATCTTGGTGATAGCAACGATGGCACTGGGTTCGACGTCAATGATCCGTCTTCCTCTTTCTGGTTCTGACTCAGAGTCAGAACCCGCATCTGATTTAGAGGCTTTCACTTCATCCACCAGCGACAACTTTGAGCAGAAGTCAACAATTTTATGCTAAGGGATATTATGGAAGTCGCACCACTTCCCGGTATCTTTCTTTGTCTTTCCAGTGTCCTTATTTTCTTGAGGATTGGACTGGTTGTCCTTTTATTGTCCATCTTTTCTCTATCCTTTGTTTTGTGGGTTGCGACTACCCCTTCCTGGCTTTTGCTGTGAGGGGTTCCCAGGCCCAAATTGTCTTGTATTTTGTTTGAGCTTCTACTCCATTTTGACTACATATCAGTAGGCTGCGCCCAAGGATGAGATGTCCAAAAATTACATTTCGGTCTGGATGTATCTATGCAGAGCATCGTGATACTTGAGCACTAGATGTCACTCTGAATCTTTGATACCTAGCTTGGTACGCAAGGTATGGAAGATATTTGTGAACTCTAGCAATGCTTGGTCTCTTTCTTGCCACAGTGTGGTCCATTTGGTATACAAGTCATCATAACTTCCGACAAGGTAATATTGTTCCTTAATAGCATCCCTAAAGGATTCCTAGGTGGTCGCGACTATAAATAATGAGGGTTCCTCTATTTTATTTTGATTATTGAAATTTTCCCACCAATATTTGACACGGGGAACAACTTTGAGGAGTGAAAACGTAATCTTTTCTCTATTCGAAAAGTTATGGAAAGAAAAATACCCTTCTAGTAGATTCAACCGCTTGTCTACAAAATCTGCGTCTATCTAACCTTCAAATATATAGAAGTTGTTTTTTACCTTGAAGGGGGCGGTGCCTCTACCCGAGGAAGATGCGTCACATGTTGGTAGTCCCCGAAGGATTTGCGTGAAACTATCCATCATCTCGTTCCTCTGTTGCGTGAGGGATTCCTCAAGAAAAATTTTGAAAGGATATCCTGTCCCATCATCTTTCTTTTATCCTTCCATGAGAGGTCACTTGGGCATTCGAGAGATTTTTTCTTCAAGAGAAACAACCTCGAGACCCAATTCTTTGTACCCTGACCTCATTGGGGATATGCATTAAGATGATAAGGAGAAGACCGCTCTGATACCACTGCTCCAGATTTTATGAGAAGAACAAAATGAATAAAAATTATTAAAATATTCTTAACACAAACTAACAAAGATACAGTAAAAATGGTTTTCTATTCAATAAGGAAATAAGATGAAACTATAAAATGCAGCAGAAAACAAGCTTGTTGGAATGGTGATGACTTATCTCTGAGAAGAGATGTGACAGCTACGCTCATTCGCAAGAAGATGATTATAATGAGGATCTCAAGGACTTTTTACAATAAACAGGAATGTAAAAAACCTTAGACATTTAAAAACCTAACCCTAGGAGATGAAGCACCAAAAGTCATGTGGGCCCCGTTTGGGTAAGTTAGTACATCAACTTCCCGGGGTCATAACTTTTACATACGATCTTTGTTTTAGGCACACAATAACCCGTTGGAAGGGTATCATTGAGGAGATTCATTTTGGGGGCTCAATTAGAGTCTTTAGTTCTCATTGAGAATATAAATCCTGAAAAACCTTCATTTAGGCCCTCAAAATGGCCTCGGAAGTTAAAAACTGCTAAAAATAATAAATTGCCAAAATTGCAAGAAAACTGTTTTCAATGAGTTGGAAAAGGTGGGTGGCCACCGATATCCAACTCTATAAATTGATATGTGTATGGTTATAATATTTTGTCTGTATGCATATATTTTTCAGTATGTTTCGTCTGTGGCATGAACATAATGATGTAACTGTTAATTGTGTTAGATATGCATGCATAAAAATTTACAAAATGGTATCAGAGCATAAAGGTTATTCGGTGGCATGGTCTGGCCTGTTGGGTTGATGGTTGGGGATGTCATGATTTTGTGTCATAACTAAGTGAAAAATCCAAGGAGTGGCGTTACCCGACTTATTGGTGGTTAAGGATGTTACAGATCCCAAGTCTAGTTCTCGAGGAGGGAGTTGTACTCCTCTTGCATGGTGGATTCCCAAAAGTGATTTCTAGCAGCCTCGCCATAGGACTATGGATCGAAAGACCAAACCAAGAAAATATGCATGGGTGGCATTGGTTCAGTGGCAGTGATTGCAAGAGGAGGCTCCTCGAAATTAGATCGATTCCTCATAGTATTAGCTGGATCCCCAACAAGAACTCCTTAATCCTGAAGAGTAGTCTTGGCCCACTTGGGCCTCGGGTCTGGCTCTGCAACTGCATCTGCGTGCAATGAATCTACATATGATTGTACTGAATCAGTATCTAAATCATCTGAATCCTCTAAATCAAAACTCTCATCTAAATAAGAGTCGACATGTGCATGCTCATCATCTGTGACAGGTGGAAGAACAAAAGTGTCTGCATGTGGTTGATGAGGTACATGCGAGAGACTTTCCTCGAATTGGACACTCCACTCAATGATGATTTGGTCTGAGGAAATATAAATGAGTCTTTATCCCTTCAAACCATCAGGGTATCCAACAAAAATACACTATGTGTTATGTGGATCAAGTTCCTTCCTCTTCTCGGAGGGAATCCTGGCCCATTCACGAGAACTAAATATACAAAAGTGGGTCACTTCCGGTTTGAGGCTACTCCAAGCCTCGTAGGGGGTTTTATCCTTGACAAATATATGGGGAGATCTGTTTTGGATGTAGGTTTCAAAATTAAGTTCTTCAACCCATAATCTTTGTGGAAGTGACTTTGAATGTAGCATGCAAGATGCCATATCTTTCAAAGATCTATTTTTCCGCTCAACAAATCCGTTTTTCTGCGGAGTATAGGGAACCATGTGCTGCAACTGAATCTTAGCCTCAAGAAAAATATTGTGTATCTCATGGTTGACATAATCCCCCCATTGTCTGTTCAAAGGGCTTTGATCTTCTTTCCTGACTGTGTTTCAACAAGGGCTTTGAAATCTTTGAGGTGTTCAAAGACCTCTGATTTTTTCCTCAGAAATAAAGTCCATGTGAAGCGTGAGAAATCATCGACAACAATGAGCATGTATCTTTCTTTGCTGATTGATGGATGCAAAAAAGAGCCCATTAGATCACTATGGATCAGATATAAAGGAAAGGAGGCCTTCTCAGTCTTTCCTTTGTCAAATTTCTCTTGAGGTTGTTTTCCAAGAACACATCTTTCACAAATTCCTTTGGAGAAGTGGATGTCAGGTAGACCTTCAACCATTCCCATCTTGATAAGTTGTTGCATATATCTGAAATTTAAATGCCCGAACCTTTCATGCCATATCGTACTTCTTTCATCGAAACCTGCACATGAGATCTAACTAAAACAAGTATAAACAAAGTTTATCAAGAAAGGAAGAGAGATTCAATATGGAAGAATGAGAAAATACATTCACACTATTCCAATGAGTTGATGATTGATACATAGATGATGATCAATATGATTCAATGAATGAGTGGAATACAATCATATATATGACATAACATTCCATAATTAATAAAATAAATCAAGCAGTTAGCTTTCCTCATGAATCCATGCATGCATAATAGTGAAGGTCTAAATAGAAAGTCCTAAAATATAACTAGTCAGTTAACTCCCACTGAACTAGTGTGTCGAAAATATAAATTTCTCCAACACCCCCCCTGGACGTCACTATGGAGTAAAAAAAAAATGATTCTCATCTACTAGGCCATATTAGGTACTCATGTACAATGCAACTAATGAACACTGAAAAAATGAGGAAAGAGGGAAAACCACGCGGGAATAACCCTCCCCCCCCAAAAAAAATGCATCTAAAGAAGAAAAAAAAACTGCTATGGAACCATGTTATTCACTCCAATATGATCCCGCAAATTATGAAATGTCTTCTCACTGAAGTCTTCATGAAGATATAAAAATATTTATGGATATGATGAAGTCCATTGGCAACCTGTCTAGCCTTGTATTTCTTGATCCTGTGGACCCATCTACACCTGAAAATATTCCTTTCTAGTGGAAGTGGAACAAGATCCCAAGTTTGATTATTTAGGAGTGAGTCATACTCCTTCTACATGGGTGTTTTCCATAATGAATTTCCCATAGCCATATTGTAGGTTCGTGGATCAATAGATTGAACCATATAGCAATGCATGGGCATCGTAGGTTTAGAAGCTGAAAGTACATCAAAAGGATCCTCATGATGAGATTGAGTCCTACTCAAATCTAATGGATTCCTTGCAAGGATACCTACTTCCTGAAGTGTGAACTATTCCTTCTTAGGAATTTGTTGAACCTTCAACGCTAGCTTCTTATTTGGATGTACTACTTTCTTATTTCCATGTACAAAATCTGAGTGTATGGAATCTTCTCCGATGTCTAAAACTGATGGAAGAACAAGAGTATATGCATGTTGCAGTGGAGGTGCATGGAAAGTACTCTCCTTATGTGTAAGTAGAAAATATGAGTCATCGTCAAAAAAATTAGTGAATTTATACAACCTTGAATTGTGATCCACTTCACCAATTACAATGATGGAATTGTCATGCATGTCAATTACAGAAACTGAATCTGATGTAAATTCAACCTTTTTACCTTTCTGAGTGATCTGATAAACTGAGAGCAGATTCATACAAATATTTGGAACATGCAAAACATTCTCAAAACTACCATTTTGGAGTTCCACTCTTCCCTCTCCTGCTATTGGAGTATCATACCCCATGAGAATAAGGGGTCTTGAGAATTGACTCAAAGAAGAGAAAAATTCCTCTTTCATTGCCATATGATGTGATGTGACATAATCTATAATCCATGAATCAAATGAGGAATTAATTGCAACAAGAGCATGATGATTACCTTTCTTAGGAGTGAGATCTTCTTCCTTCTGCTTATTGACTTCCTCTGGAATGAAGTTTCAAAGGTTGTTTTGTTGAAGTTCCTATGCCATAAGATCAATCTCTTTATTCATGCATTTGGATTCTTCATGATTCAGTTTATTGCAGTAAGTGCACGACTTTCCCTTATTCTTCTTCTTGGAATATGAAGAGTCTTTGGAACCTGAAGAATTGTTGAAGGGTTTGGAATATCCCTCTTTCTCGTTTTGTTTCTCCTTTCTATTATGTTTGGATGATCCTTTTCCTTCATGCATGGTGAGTGCATGTGCTTTGGGATCCCTGATTAGGCCCATCTTTATGCATTTTTCCCGCTCATCTGTGAGAGAATCAATTAGTTGATCCATGGTAGGCATCTTCCAATTTGTTCCCATGATATACCTGCCTGAATGGAAAGTGGAAACATAGACAACATATTCTGGTCCTAGCTTGGCCAATATTGTTAGAATAATTTGGTCCACTTGTTTAGACTTATCAATACCACAAGATGCCAAGATCAATATCAAAGATTGAAACTTAGTAAATAAATCATGTATATTATCAAAACTTTTAGGATCCAAAGTATTCAACTCTACCTCAAGCATATGGCCTCTCATCCGATCATGCTTTCCAAACAGACTTTCCAAGGTGGTCCAAATCTCATTTGGAGTCTTGCATTTGGAAACATGAAACCATAGATCAATTGAAATCAATTCAAGAAGAAGTCACGTGGCTTCATCCTTTTGGTTCACCCATCTCATCTTCTCAATTGATGATGTAGGTTTTGTTTATGTCCCCATCGTCAAGTTGTACAATCCTTTCCTTATGTGTTGGATTTCTACTTTGGGATTCCAATAAAAACAATTGTATGGGGTTATTATTACCACAATGTAGAATAGGTGTCGTATCCATCTCTCCCACTATTTCTGAGAACCCCTAAAAAACTGAGAAATCATTGCATAAAGGGCACTTTAAGTGGAAAATTTGTATCATTTTCAGGAGGAAATACTCCAGCTTCCTTTCTGAGCAAACGGTGAGGAATCTCACCAAAGGGTTGAAAACCCACTTGCATAATGGGTTGATTTACTTCTCTTGTCAGCCATTTCTTCAAAAAATTAATATTTTGGGAGATATAACTACAACAAGAAAGGTGTTTTTAAAGGAGGTCGCACCTTGCCTTAAGACATAGAACGACCAATCTTTAGTGGTCGCCCTTTTCCAGTGTATGGGGAGCGACCTTGGTCATACTTTTCTAGTGTATGGGGAGTGACCCTGGTCACCCTTTTCTAGTGTCTAGAGTGCGACTAACCTGGAATTTGAAAAATTCGTAAGTTTGGGTGCGACAATTGCTCCTTTCAACAAGGAGAGGGTGCGACCGTGTTTGTTACACGGATTTTCTCACTGAAACTCTGATTTCCTTATTCTCTATCTTGTCTGGATTTCTCCAAGCAGTGTAGCTCTAAAACCATGTCAATGTTTCCTCGAAACCTACATATGAGATCTAGATAAATCAAGTACAAACAAAGCTTATCAAGAAAGGAAGAGATATTCAATATGGAAGAATCAGAAAATATATTTACACTACTCCAATGAGCTGATGATTGATACATAGATGATGATCAATATGATTCAATGAATGAGTGGAATACACTCATATATAGGACATAACATTCCATAATTAAGAAAAGAAATAAAGCAGTTAGCTTTCCTTAGGAATGCATGCATGCATAATAGTGATGGTCTAAATAGAAAGTCCTAAAATAGAACTATTCAGTTAACTCGCACTGAACTAGTGTGCTGAAAATAGAAATTTCTCCAACATGCCACACCCGGAGCCCTACACCATCAGATGGCTCCATCAAGGAAGCAATCTTTAGGTCAACCAACAGTGTTAGTTGTCGTATGGTATCAAGCCATTCAAAGATGAGGTATTGTGTGATGTTTCTCCCCTTGAAGTTTGTGATGTTATTTTGGGCATGTTATCACACAATTTGTACTTTGATAAAGGAAAGGTAAATGTAAATAAAATTGGCATAACTCGAGGTTATCCTATCACTGTCACCTCGATAGGATTCCTCTTTCTATTTAGGGTTGTAGGCCCAGGGAGACGTCCCTAGTGACCTAGGGGTTTGAGAAGGCAAGATCAAAATGGATAATAAAAGATCCTCTCTCACAAGTCACCATTGATCAGAAAGTCCCTGTTTTATAACCCTTGAAATGATAATATATCAAGATGTACCTGCCCGGAACAAAGCAACAAGAAACTATATCTATTTGCAAGTACATTTGCTGGTTATCACTTCATAAAACCATAGACTTTCTCAATAAAAGCAATTGGATGATAACGATGAAGTTAACATAAAATTATAACAACAATATTTATAAGGAAATACTTCACATTGAGTGCCTTGAAACAACTTCAAAATTTCTAATAATAATCAACCATTAACATCATAATACTAGAATTTATTAGTAGCAATCAAGACAATGCAACAATCAACCTTTTCAATTGCTTTTAGAAGATTTTAATGCTGCAATGTATGGTTGTAGCTGACTTTGATAACAACAACAATAATGTTAGTAGGTTAGGCTATTCTAGTGTTAGAAATGGTTAGTAAGAAGCTCAAGGTATATGTTTTGATGGCTGTTTTGATCAATCACTCAACAAGAAGACTTAGACTAGTGCTTTAGGGAAAATGGAGTCAATGATGTGGCAACAAATGTTGAGGAGAAATAATGATAGTCGGAGAGTCAAAGACAAGAGAGATTGATAGATTGGAGTGTTGGTGACCCAAGGCTCCAATTATCAAACCCTAAGGGAAACTAACTATTAAGGTGTAGGTAACCCTACGCCTTAGTAGAATTTCCTCCTGTTGTTGGGAAAAATACCCTACGGACTAGCAAACTAGGGTCAGACTTGCATGCAGATTTTTACCGTAAAGAAATGAATTTTTAACCTACCACCAAAAACTTAAACCCATCTTTCACGATACATGCATGGAAAGGAACTACTAACCTTTTTACTGATGTTTGGTGTAGATCCTCCGTTGCACTTTGCCCGCTTACTTGTGCTGCTCCTTCCAAAGTCAACCTGCAATCAAGACAAAACACTACGCATGCATGCTACTTTTCTACTTGAGGGTTAGAAATTAAGCATAAATTACACAAATCATAGACAACTCATGCATTGGGATGGGAAAAGTATTCTTTTATTATTTTCAAAATGAATCAACTTACAATCAAAGTCGAGACCGACCACCGCTCCTTGATCTTGATCTTGGGCTCCTCCTCTT
This sequence comes from Picea mariana, assembly GCA_032191745.1. Lineage (NCBI taxonomy): Eukaryota > Viridiplantae > Streptophyta > Pinopsida > Pinales > Pinaceae > Picea > Picea mariana. The sequence continues at coordinate 24,620 of JASDQU010209702.1, forward strand.
CTTTTGTCCTCTAACTGCTTTGCGTTAATTCTCCTTAGGCTTGAGGAAAAGCTAAAGGGTTGGGACAATGGATTCGGCAAATGGGCAGAGTTTCTTCGCTTATTATTTTACTCCTCCAAATGGTATCCCTACCCCTTCTTTTATAAGCTAGAAGGAGCTAGGGTTTTGGATGAACTCTCAGTCATGCATGACTGAGAGTTTCAGTTAACTAACCCATAGCTTTTTGCCCCATCGGAAACTTTCCTATTTTTGTGTTTTGTTAGGTAAACGCGGGCTATAGTAGGCCTGCCAGCGTTCACACGTGTGCAGTAGTGGGTTAGGGCGTGTGTACCTTTACCCAAGAGGATTTTTAAAGAGGTTGTTCAGTAGATGTTTTGGCAATGAAGGTATATGAGTTGGCATGATGCCAGGTAAGCATGTGTGGTGCAATTTAGGGTTATAACAGATGCCCCCTAATGTGTGAGGTCAGAAGAGCATCTGATGGCCGAAATACATTACCAATCTTTTACCAATCTGTACTGATGTGCGGAATGAGTGATCCCAAGGATCAAGAACCAGGAGGTGCCGTCTGTAAAATAACAAATGTCTCATCGAGGCAGGCATAACCATGCTCGGGATAGAATAGAACCATGGCTACCAATCAAATACACTGTAGATCCATGTCAAATAACTATAAAGAGTAGCCATGAATAATACACAGCGGAGCTACATCTCGAAATCAGAAAGATATACATATAGAGTATCCATCTCCCAGAAGCTGATTTGGCCTAATGGCTGTACTTCAGAGCTCGAACAACAAATTCAAAATCTTCTAAACTCGGGTAGGTGTGTAATATGAGTGTACGACTGCACTACCCAGAGGTCTTCGATGGCTCGTTGGTTATGGACTTGATAATCTTGATGATTGGACTGAAGGCTTCAGTGATTTCAAACAAAGACTTGATTGAACGTTCAGGATGGCCGGGTATGCAGAAAAGAGACATATTGCAGAGGGGCCGACTCAGGCTCAGTGAAAAAATTCCCTTGGACAATAGCACGACACGTGATAAGACTCAGGCAACATATTTGTTAATCATAAGTCTACGAAGCAGGAGGCAACACAAACTCTCCATATGTTTGGAAGAGTAACCAAACAGTGGAGGACACAACTCTATATAGTGAGAAAAAGCTTCCTAAGGTCGTACTACATCCCGTAGTCTAATGATCAAACAGACAGATGTGCTTCATCCAAGGGCGATTCATTATGCTACTAATAAATAAAATACTTTTCCCATCCTCTTTTTGGGGTATATTTGATTTTTTTGTTCTTTTTGATAATTTTCAAAAAAGAATAAAGGAATATTACGTTACAATGGAGGAACAAGTACTGCAAACATACAAGCTCTAGGCACAAGGACAAGACTGATGTTCTAGGGAAATGATACTCGGGAAAAATCCTCCAGTGGCCAAAGGTGTTAAGACGCAGAAGCAAACTGTTACAAGGCTGATGGGTAAGGTATGCAAATGTGGTTGATAGAACACACAATGGTAACGTCCTTCGATGTAAGTTTAACGAGCCCAGAGAAGGGAAGCTCGGTAGTTTTTCATATTTAGAGAGTCTGAAAAAGCATAAAAGGAGACTCCAGTGGGGTACCTTTTTCGACAATAGTCTAGTCGGTTCGAAAAAGGGATAAACTAGCACTGATTAGAGGTCAATTCAAAACCATTTTAACGAGTGTGAAAAGGACAAGATCACTCGGCTATTTTGTCACTTTTAAGGAGTCTGAAAAAAGCTTAACTATAGACTCTATCAGGAATGTTCTTCTGGATCATTTTAACGAGTGTGAAAGAATAAGGTCACTCGATGATCTTTTCAATTTTAGGGAGTCTGAAAAGAGCTTAACTATGGACTCCGGGGGGGTTTCTTTTTCGTAAATTTAGTACCTCAGGCCCGAAAAAGGAATAAAATTATACTTGAGGATACTCTTCTAAAGAATGGGAATTCAATAGAGTGTTCCTTTGTTCGTAAAGTTGACCGTCTGGACCGAAAAAGGGGTAAACTACTGTCGGATAGACGTGACTTCAAATTTCAGTTTAATGAGCGTGAAAGGTCACAAGATCGCTCGGCAATCTTTTCATTTTTAGAGGGTCTAAAAAGGGATTAAAAGGAGACCCGTTTAAGGAATGTTGTTCTGGACCAATTTAACGAGTGTGAAGAAACAAGGTCACTCGACAATATTTTCATCTTTAAGGAGTCTGAAAAGGGCTTAAAGAAGACTCCATAATGGTTACTTTTCTCAGTTAATCTAGACGAGATCGAAAATCATAAATGTAGTCTCGTCGGATGTTGCTTTCGGATCTCAAAGAGAGCTTGAAAAACAACAAAGTTAGCTCATGATAGAATCTTTGTGGGTCGATGCCTGACATCTCCTCGGGGGAGCTGCATGCTCCGATGAAAATATTGTCTATGACGCCAGGGGTTCTGGAGATATTGCTAGGTATCGTTTCAACAATGATTGCCATATTACCCTCAGCATAGAGCTTGAGTGTAGCTAAGGGATTAGTATGACAAGACCTATCTCCAGTAATAGTCATAGTGAATTCTCCTGCTTTGATTCGGCTTAACTTTGGGAGGAAATATGATCTGTGATGAAGATCTTCCCAAGGTTTGTCTGGACTAGTCATTGCTTCGATTACTGCTTCTTCAGAAGGCAAGACTAAGTCTAACGAATCAGTGGTAGCAAGAGAACCCTGAGCCCAAATAGGATCTAGAAGTGGATTCAACTCTTGTGCGGGAGTCAGATCAGGGTTAGCTGAAGCTTGCTGGACTAAAGAGTATGCTACTTCAGCGGCTGACAAGGGCATGGACATGCCGGAGTACCCTGTCTCATCCATCATGGCTGATGGGGAAGGAAGAATCCATAGATCTTCAAAGTAAGTCGTGCGGAACGACGAAACTTGAAAAATCTCAACCTTATGGTGATTCGATATAAACTTGACATCGTCATGAGGAAGCGAGTAATCGAAGGTACCCATCAAGGATGGGCACAAACCAACTGCTATGTTAATGACACCGGCTTGAGGATTATCAATCATGGGAACCGTGGATGCCCCCAAAGCTGGGTCAGGTCTAGAGAAGGACAATTGATCGATGGTCACTATCTGACCCTCATGTGGAAACAATAAGACTCAGAAAACTATAGCAACCACAGCTTGCATAGCATAAGTCCAACTCCATCCTAACAAGAGATTATAGTCGAGGGGGGCATCGACTACCTCTACTTCGACACACACGGTCTTCCCTCCTAACTGCATAGGGAAAGAAGGGACGATGCCATG